>CM045573.1:9391068-9446859 GCA_024721245.1 Mitragyna speciosa
TTGGTACTACTTGGAGAACTTAGTTAGAATTGGAGATTTACTTGGTAGATAAAGTGTTCTTGTGGTTAGATAGACTAGTATATGGCCTTTAAACCTTGAAATTTCATGTGTTATATGTTGTTTGGTTGAAGATTCTTGGAGTAGAATTCTTGGAATTTAGTGGAATTTTGATTGAATTTGAACTTGAGTCGAACATAAAAGTTGTAGAACTTGTTGAATTGGGTTGGACTGTTGATTTTTCTTGCAGGAAAAAAATTTGGGTTAGTCCGATTTTAAGGGGAAATGCTGCCAAAATTTTTGTAGAATTAAAAGAAGAAAAATTGACAAGTGAGATTTTAAGCCTAGAATATGTTCAATTGAAGGAAATTGAAGTGTAGGAATTTTTAGAAATGATCTAGTGATAGATTAAATTTTCTTAGAATAAGTAAACCCTAAAACCCTAGAAACCCTAAAACCAAAACCCTAGAAATAAGTGGGGTGTTTTCTTGAATTTTTCTTACTAAATTTACTAGAGTTTTACTTGGGTTTTCATTATATTATTTCTTTTAAATTTCAGGGTCCGAAAACGCATCACGACCATTTTATGAGATATTTTCTTAGGCATTCCAGGTGAGTGTCTTTATGTGTGCATGATGCATGAAATATTATGTTCTACTTGTAAATATTATGTTACACTTGCAAATATTATGTGATAAAATGTGCTACTTGAGGAAAGATGTGTACTTTATCGCATCTATTGCGTAATGTGTTATATGCTTTCACTATTCAACGTGTTACTTGTGCGTGAGACTTCCGTGACTAACTTTACCGTTACTTCGCGGATAGTCAACCCGGACAGGCTTGGGAGGTTATAAGGTGCTGGGTGTTTTAGGGCGTGACGTTCTTTCCCTTTTGAGTTGTGAATCCTCAAAGAGGCCAACTCCGGATTGAACTTTCTTGCGTGTTGGCCCTCCCAGATTGAGAGTACTCCCTGGATGTGGTAGCTTGTACGGAGGTTATAAGGTGAATGGTGGTTAGGGCTTGCGTGATAAAAACTGGCATGTTCCTTGATAAAAGACCTGAGCTATTATCTCGGTCTAAATGTCATGGTTACATGATCAGTACTTGCTTTTCCTGCGGTTGAGCTTGCTCCCGTAGTTGAGCCTTGTATCCGCCCTTGACTACTTGATAATTAAATTGTTCATATCTTGTTTATTTAACTTATCGATTATTTTATTTACTAAAATAATGAGTTCTTGATATGATTGCATGACTTGGACATTCACTGGGCTATTATAGCTCATTCCTTTTATTTTGTTTTCCTTTACTCAAGTTTCCTGAAAAATTAAAGCTGGACCGACTGGTTTTGATTATTATAGATGTTTTAGTTATTGTAATAGCCAGACTGTGTTAGGCTATCTTTGTGAAAATCATGTATATTAGGACATGTAAACTTTTGATGTGACTTGTGCCCTTTAAGTAAATAATATAAGTGTATTCTATTTTATTCCATTTTATTTTAGTTTATTTATTTTGAGTTAAGTACGCTCGGATGTTTGCGTGAGTGCGTGATTCGAGTCTTGGCGAGAGCTAGGCAGGCAGTCCGCTAAGCCCTTTGGTGCGCCTCTGGGTAAGGTGGGGCTGTCACATGGGAGGCAACCCAACCATTTTCTTGATTTCTTTTCATTTCAAGTATGTTTAGAGTTGCATATAGTCATTTTAAACTTGTGTGTTTGTTTTGTTTTGTAGGAATGCAAAGAATGGGGAATTATTGGAATGTTCAAGTTGAGAGAATTCAAAAGGAGGTTTGAATCAAATCTTGTGTTTCAATAAAGTCATTAACCTACATTTGATTTGAACATGTTTCTTTGATAATTTATAAGTGATTCATTCATTAGATTACTTATAAAGTTGCTAAAAAAGTCATTTGGACAAAAAGGTAGAAAATTAGAACAAAATGGTGCAGAAAACTGATGCATGGATTCACGGATCACAGATTTACAGATCATCAAGAGAACCCACGGATCTAATGACCCACGGATCCAAAAAACTTTCTGAACTAGATCCGTGGCTATAGAGATTCACGAATGGGATAAGTGAACTGCAGACCCATGACCCCCGGATTGAGTGCAAAATTTGGCAAATAACAAGGGATCGAGCACGTACAGTTCTTATTCACTTTTTGCAACTTTTCTCTCAAAACCCTTCCCCCAATTCATCTCCTCCCTTTCTCCCATCAAAATTTTAAGTAAATCTCACTAAAAACACCCAATTAACAATATGTAAGAAAGATTTAATACCAAATAGTCATGAAAAAGGGAAAATTACATATTTATGTAAAAACCTAGATTCATTTCCCTTTTCATTTGGTGTTAATCAGAAGCTATTTGTGATCAAATATTCATTCTTGTTCCATCATTGAAGCATTTACGCATCATTTGAGGTAACTTACTGGGCTTTATCTTTGAGTTTAAGGTTTTCCACTTTACATATTTTCCATTATGCCCGAATTTGGTATACCAAATTATTGATAAGTTCTATGTATTCTGAGGTTACACATTGATTATTTGTATTGTTTTGAACATGGGTAACACCACTTATATTCAGCTACCATGACATAGTTTCTTGAATTGTGGTAGTTCAACTTGCAATTGTGGGGGAAAATGAAAATTGATGTCTATGCATTTTGAATGTTATATGAGGCTTAGTCTAATCAAATGATGATATTTTGAACATGAATGAATTGGTAATTAAGCCACATTGGTGTTTAAGACTAGTTTTAAGCAATGGTGATTATAGAGGCATAAGTGGAATAAAATATGGATAAGTGGAAAATGTGAATTGGAACTGAAATCTTGTGATGATATTCATTAGTACATTGACTAAATGAAGCAACTGACTATAAATATGAAGAAATATGAAGTCTCTTCGTGATGAAATTGAGAATTTGCTTAAGGAATTCATGAAAGCACAATGTTGAGATGAGTTGATTTGAATGACTTAGTTTGAATTTTAGTAGAAGGTTCACCATACATATGAAGCCAATTTGCACAAATTGACCAATTTACTTACAGGTTATTTGAACATGCATTTAAAGCTTGAGGTGAAATGAGAGCATGTGAATACTTCATTTTTGGACTCTAAACCATGATTTGTGCTTCAATTGACATATATAATAAAATATCATGGTTTTCATTATTTCACATCCTTCTTTGATTCAATGGTAAACCTTATTTTCATGCTTTCATAAGAAGAATGAGTGTTTGAATCATGAAAAGATAATTAAATGATTACTTTTCTTTGCATTATTCTTCTTCTTCTTCTTTTTTAACTTTTTGATGATTAATCGATTCTTTTATGATGTTTTTAGATAACCATGTCAAGGAGAAGAGGAAGAATATAAATTGCATATCCGGAGGAGGAGGAAGAAGCACCTCAATTCGATACAAGGCATTTCACTTCATTGGAAAATGAACAATAGTACAACGCTCGGGCACACAAAGAGCTCATCAAGGAGAAAAGCTTGGAAGACAATATGAATAGCTTTTTTCAACTTAGAGACCACTTTGCACGTATAGGATGGGCACCAATTCTACATTTGCCCGAGATTGTCTAACCCAACTTGTTCCCGGAGTTCTATGCAAATATTCAAAACAAGGAGGACCATAATACATCCGTCTTGCTAACCATGGTGCATGGTAGATGAATTGTATTGTTGAGAGAAAGCATAGCAGCAATATTGTAGTGTAGAGATGATGATATGGAAAAAGAGTAAAAATGGGATGAGCCAGATTGGGACATTAGGACAGCTAAAAGGTGATTTCAAGTACGTGATGAGGCCACTAGGCAAGGCATTCATGAAAGGGTCGGGTTATTAGCGAAGAGATTTGATAATGTCTACCACACTATCACTTATATTTTTGCCCACAACATGATGCCTAAGAGAAGTAGCAAAAATGAAGTCTGCAATGTTGACCTATATCTATTGGACAAGATGGGTAATAGGTAAGGAAATGACCTCCACAAAATTCCTTTGCATATTATAATCATCAGCTACATGCACACCATCACCAAAGCTCGGGTCTTGGAGACTTGTTTTGGATTTCCCATATTATTGACTAGAATATTTACTCATTTTGGGGTCAATACACAAGGGGAAGAACCTCAAACTATCTTACTAACGAATATCATTAGGATACCTCTACTCCGGTGTCCATTTAAAGGATCCAAGTGTTCTTGATCAAATTCCGGGTCAACAAGAAGAAGAATAGGAAGGAGGGCAGTAGGAAGACAATAAGGAATCATCCTATCGTGCAGCACCATCTACCTATACACAGGTAGGTCCTTTGACAACTGTTCCTTTGACAATGAGGAATCATCCTAGAAGGCGCTCAACTCCTTGGCAACAATTGTTTGAAGACATAGGTAATTTAAGGAATGAACAAAGGGAATATATGTAGTCTCTCAATTAAAGATTGGACATCATGGATGAAAGATTGCGATACTTGGAGAGCAGCTAGAAGGCTCACTATGATCAGCCTCCATCCTCTTAGTTTTGTTAGGAGTTTTAAATTTCATTTGTTTAGTTTAAAGACTTGTTTTATTATTTATGTAGTTGAATCCTAACTACTTAGTGGGAACTAATGTAGCTTTGTTTGATAATTATCCCTAGTTATAGTGTGGTGATCAAGGTTCGCGATAGGGGAAACAATATGATAAGGGAGTTTTAGTTTCAAAGTCTTTCTCTCTTTTGGTTCTAATTCTTTCTCTAACACATTACAAACAATGTGTGTTTTAAGTATGGGGGGAGGGGGGAAGGAGTAAGGCTTTATTTATGATTATGATGATATTTGAGGATTTTGTGTCTTGAAATGTGGTTGATATTGATTGAAGAATTGGAAATATGATTTGTTTGGCAGGGAGTTTGGCCCAGTTATAGGGGTAATTTTGCTAAAATTTTTCAAAATGTTTGAAATTTTTTTTAATTTACTAGATATTTCGAGCGCATTTTTCAAAAATCGCCTAAGTTTGAGAAGCTATCTCGACCTACTTCAGTTTTTCAAGGATTTAAGCTTATCAAGTCTTCTACATGTTGAATTAATTCATGAAATTTCTAAAAATAATTTGACCCAAAGAGGTAGTAATAATTATTATGTAATTGATGGTTTTTTGTTTTAAGGAAAGTATATTAGTCAAAGTAGGATGAATTATGCCTAAAATTTCATATGTTTATGTTAAATTTTCATTTTTTATTCAATTTTACAAATTAAATGATAAGTATGGATGGTTGAGTAGTATAAATAGCTTGCGACTATTAGTTTAAGAGGGAATTTGATAGACTTTTGAAAAAGCAAAGAGGAAAAAAAGAAAAAAACAAAGCAAAAAAAAATCCAACTACTCCAATGATTCCAAGTACTTAATAACCGGGAATCTTCATCAGAAAATGTCAATTTTCACGTCAAACAGTACTAAGAATTAAGAGTATGCACAAAGCAACTTGAGAATAAAAATTGTTGAGTAACCAGGGATCTTTATCTATGAATGTCAATCTTTGAGTCAAAAGACAATTTCCTTTTCAAGTATGAAGTGAACAAATGAAAGAAGTTTGAGTAACCGGAAGTCTTCATAAAAAAATGTCAACTTTCGTGTCAAAAGAGAACTTCATATAATTCATGAAAATAGCTCAAACACAAATCCCTCTTCTATGATATAATCTTAAGAAGTATGAAGACTACTTGATCATCTATATGGATATTTGTTTGTAAGATCTAGTAAGGCTAGGAAATTTGATTTGAATAAGTAGAATTTATGGTATAATTACTTTTCCTTTACTTAATATTTTGAGTACTAAAGAACAAGGACAAGTCATTGCATGGTGACTATTCACTTGCTCAATTTGGAGAAGGTTATTTGGGAAAGATACATGAGTTATTTCAAGCCTTGGATCATTGATTGTTCTTTTGATTTTCAAATTACTTGAGGACAAGCAATGATTCAAGTGTGGGGAATTTGATAAGTGATAAATTTGCTAATATTGTGGAATGATTTATTATGTATTTTTGGAGTATTTTGGAAGAGTAATTTTGGCTTCAAAAGACTTGTTTCCCAGGAATTACGGTTTTCTCCAAAAATTAGGGTTTTGATGCTAAATTGTTATTTTAAACTATTTAATGCACAATTCATACGTACTTTTTTAGATTCACCATACTTAATCTCAATTTGGAACAATGAAAGTCAAAGTGGATGAAAATCAAAGTAGAAATCAAGTGATTAAGAGGATTGAGCAATTGGAGAATTGTTGAAAAATTAATTGTGCAAAAATTTGGAACATTTAGCAAAAATGGGTGGAAAGTATGGAAAAGGTCCAAAACACATGGAATGCCAACTCAGAAAAATCAAATTCAAGTGAGGCCCATGATTTGATATCCACAGGTCAACCACCCGCGGATCGCAGCCCTAGATCGCCACTGACTTCCAGTTTTCGGCTGCTGTAACTTGCTTCAACCTCCAGCTATTTTTGAAGACTTTTTTGGTGAACACAGGGTTTTTGTAAGTTGTAGATTTCATTGGAAACATAAATGAAGACTTTTGGCCAAATTGGAATATCAAGAAGAATCTTCATCATTTTCAAGCATTAAATATATGTGCAAGTTGGAAAATGAGTTGTAGGAATTTTGTCTACAAATAGAAGTCAATTGTAAAGAGTTGAAGACATGTTAAGTTACAGAGATTGTAGAGTTGAAGACATGCGGATACAAGGCTCAACTACGGGAGCAAGCTCAACCGCAAGAGAAGCAAGTGCTGATCATGTAACCATGACATTAGGACCGAGATAATAGCTCAGGTCTTTATCAAAGGACATGCCAGTTTTATCACGCAAGCCCTAACCACCATTCACCTTATAACCTCCGTACAAGCTACCGCATCCAGGGAGTAATCTCAACCTTGGAGGGCCAACACGCAAGAAAGTTCAATCCGGAGTTGGCCTTTTTAAGGATTCACAACTCAAAAGGGAAAGAACGTCACGCCCTAAAACACCCAGCATCTTATAACCTCCCAAGCCTGTCCAGGTTGACTATCCGTGAAGTAACGGAAAAGTTAGTCACGGTAGTCTCACGCACAAGTAACACGTTGAATAGTGAAAGCATATAACACATTACGCAATAGATGCGATAAAGTACACATCTTTCCTCAAGTAGCACATTTTATCACATAATATTTGCAAGTGTAACATAATATTTACAAGAGAAACATAACATTTCATGCATCATGCACACATAGAGACACTCACCTGGAATGCCTAAGAAAATATCTCATAAAATGGTCGCGATGCAATTTCGGACCCTGAAATTTAAAAGAAATAATATAATGAAAACCCAATTAAAACCCTAGTAAATTTAGTAAGAAAATACCCCACTTATTTTTAGGGTTTTGGTTTTAGGGTTTCTAGGGTTTAGGGTTTAGGGTTTACTCATTCTAAGAAAATTTAATCTATCACTAGATCATTTTCTAAAAATTCCTACACTTCAATTTCCTTCAATTGAACATATTCTAGGTTTAAAATCTCACTTGTCAATTTTTCTTCTTTTAATTCTACCAAAATTTCGGCAGCATTTCCCCTTAAAATCGGACTAACCCAAATTTTTTCCTGTAAGAAAATCAGCCATCCAAACCAATTCAAGAAGTTCTACAACTTTTATATTCAATTCAAGCTCAAATTCAATCAAGATTCCACTAAATTTCAAGAATTCTACTCCAAGAATCTTCAACCAAACAACATATAACACATGAAATTTCAAGGTTTAAATGCTATTTGCTAGTCTATCTAACCACAAGAATACTTTATCTAGCAAGTAAATCTCCAATTCAAACTAAGTTCTCCAAGTAGTAGCAACAAGAATCTAGGTTTAAGCTTGCATAAAAGACTAATTAAAACTTGAAATTAGTAGGAAAAGTTCATAGTAAATACCTTAGATATGCTTAAAACTTTACTTAGGAAGGAAAGAAGCTCACTTTCTATGGTGGATTTGCCCAAAATTTGGAGAATAAGCTTCAAGAAGTTGAGAGCAAAATGAGAAGAAAAGAGAAAGAGAGATGGCCGGCCAAGAAGAAAGAAAGAGAAAGAAATAGGCTAGGAAAAATGGAAAAGAAATAAAGAAAAGGTGGGAAAAAGATTAACCAATAAAAACATAACAAGAATAAAGTGAAGATGTAGTCTTTTAATGCAATAGTGGTTACTTGGATCAATTTGATTGGTAGAACTTTGTAATCTCTTATCACTTAATACTAGCAATATTATGGCACAAATTATTAAAGCAAAAAGAGAGCAAAATAGAGAGAGAAAGATCCGGCCATAAGGAGAGAAAAGAAGAAAGAATTTCGGCCAAAAAGAAAAAGAAAAGAAAGAAGAATTTTCGGCCAAGAGAAAAGAAAAAGAGAGAAGAAATTTCAGCCAAGGAAAAGAAAATAAAGCAAGAAAATAAGTGAAATTTTTGAGTAAAATTGAACTAAAATTCAAGTAGTCAAAAGACTAGAAAATAGTAGAATAAGCTAATCAAAATTTAAACACTAATATAAATTAAATGGTCAAGTAAAATTATTCTAACTTTAGTACTTAGGTGTCCTTGCTTAATAATGAAAATCTTAGTTAATTAACCTAATTAACTCAAGAAATCTTCCAACTAATAAATCAAGGATTAACACTTAACCCTAAATAAGAAAAATGTCTCTTGTAAGTGCATTTTCTAGGGTGTTACATAATGAGCAGGTTGAAAGTGGTTCATCTTATTCTTAGAGTAGTGTTATAATTTATACCAATTTTGAAGGAAGTCCTAATTCTTATGATCGTTTTAATTGTAAATAGGTACTTTATGAGGACATTTATGATCATCCAATTTTATATGACCTCTATCCCAATGCGTATAACTCAAGGTGGTGGGATCATCCATCTTATGGATGGGAGGACCAAGAAAGCTAACTAAAACCTACTTGCAAAAGCCAATGATAGAGTAGAGAGTTATAAGTTTCAGTCATATTCTTCCCTTGTGGAATCTAAATTTGAGTTAGAATTGGACATTGTAAAATTCAACAATGCATCAAATGATAGAATGGACAAATTAGAGGCTGAAATTGAGAAAATAAGGGATCGACTTAAAACCCTTGAGAATTGTATAGATCATATCACTGAAGCCATGAACACTAAAAATCAGTTTGGTTTATTGAGCGACATTGATTTAGGTCCTAGTGAAAAACTGGATGTGATTGACATTTGTAGCAATGAGCAACTGAGTGTACCTCCAATGGTGATAAAAAGAGAAGAGCATGAGGGAGCTAAAGAGGAAAAAGAAAGTGAGGTAGAAGTTGTAAGTGAGGAAGAAGTATCTAGTGAATCAATTAAATTAGGAGAATTCTCACTTCCAATTACTATTTCTATTCCATAGAAAGCACCTCATGTATATAATTTTAAGCCATTATATTTAAATATTCCTTGTGGTAATACTATTTTGCAAGTTTCTGGTTACGATAGATTTCTTAAGGATGTTGTCGCATCCTAAAAATCATAAATAAAAGGTGTATTAGGGGGGGTCGTTGACTGTCGCGCTCCGAAAAGGCAGTTCGGTCTGGTGACCCTTTTTGAAAAGCGAGTTTTGGGAAAATCGTGCACATGTGTGAAAAATTGAGGTTTTATTGAAAAAGTGTTATTTAAGAAAAATAATAAAAATAAGGCTGGGACAAAAAAGTGCGATAGTTTTGGCCAACTGATTTTTGAAAAAGGGTTTTATTTTTAAAATGGAGTCGCCACTTGGTACTGAGTTAGGGTGTACCAAGTCACCCGAAAAATCATCTAACAAAACAAAAATAAAATTTTAGAAAAATCATTTAAAACCCTTTTCCGACTCCAGTCTACGAAAAACGAGAGAAAAAGGTCCGGGAGTCACATTTGAAGAAAGGGAAGGCAAAGGCTCGCACCTAAGGCACCCTTTCTACCTAACCGAGACTAGTTGCGAGGTTTAATCAAAATTTCTTAAATTAACCCTAAGTTCTATCACGTTTGGATGTATCTATATGAATGCAAATCCTAAGTCTAAATGTAAGTATCGGGAGGGTCGGCATGTTCCGTCGATACTTGGTCGGAATTATCGCATTAATTACAAAACCCGAATCGAAACCTCGAGGGAGTCACAAGTGTCTATGCAAAATGTGATGCAAAAAGAAAAAGAAAATAATAATAATATATATTAAGTGAAGAAAGAAAGTGGGTATGTAACATGACGGGTACGGGTGACTAACAACTCGTGACTAAATGTTCCTACTCACGGAGAGAGGAATGACATGTACGCCGCCGCTTTCCATGTGAGTATGCGACTATTTCTAGTCGAATCGCACAAAATGTCCTAAATTATAAGTGAGATACAACCTAGATGTCATGCATTTGAAGATGCGTCAAAATAAATAAATAATAGTAATAATAATAAAAATCATGCAAAATGGAAGAAAAACTGAAAATGTGTGAAGTGGGATGTAAGATACACACGAGTGCACCTAATTCTAAAATGCCTTGAGGATCTAGCATTGAACTAACCCTTTCTAGGGGTGATGTGATCCTAGGAGTGCTTACAATCTTGATGCTTAGATATTCTCATGGAGCAACTCGTTTGGATCAAGATGAGATCAAATCATGGCTGATCATGAAGGGAACGTTTAAGCTTTGTGACTACCATGGTGTAATTTATGACTTTGGGCCTCTCAATGAACTTGGTGATCAAGCTATTCAAGTGTGTTCATTTAGCCAAGAGTTTATGTATTGGTTATGGATTAAATACACATTCAAAGAAGGTCCAATTAAAGCTTCTAAGTGGTCCATAACATGTTTTTAAGGTGCTAGTTTAGTTGGACTTGTTGGAAGGCCTTTTAAAGATGCAAGATGGAGGCCCAATGGTGCTTAAAAGGAGGTGTCCAGTCCATTAACAATTTTTGGACGAATTTTTTAAGTTTAATTCTTTTATGTTAAGTTTTCTATTTTGTTTACAAGTTGTAACCTCTTAGAAAGTTACCATATTGTGTTAGGTTACAACTAGTGCTCTTTGTTAAGTTTCTAGAACTTTCTACAAGTTGTTATGCAAGCCTATTTATAGGCCAAAACACTATTACGAATTTTAATAAGTTTGATGATTAATAAATTTGTGAGTTCTCAAATTGAGTGCTTCTTTCGTTCTTTGCTGATTAAGAACAACCCCCGAACTTGTAGAGTGATTCCAAGTTCAAAAACCCTAGCTTAGAGTTGCCTTATCGGTTTGATCAAGCATTCTAGGTGCTGATTCCTCGAGTTCTTGTTTGTTCCATAAGGAGGTTCAAAGTTTCCTTGAATTTTCGAGTTGTTCATCTTGCGTGTTCAAGGCTTTGGTGCTGATTCTAGAGTCTAGTTCATCCAAGGGGAAAGGTTCGAAATTCATACTTGGTCTTTCAAGCAATTCCACGTTCGTCCGCGCGTATCAATTGGTATCAGAGCTAGTCTTGAAATTCCAGGTTTTTCTAATCCAATTTTTCCTTTGGAGAAATTTGGATATATCCCTTTTTATTTTTCTTTAATTCGTTCTTGAGTTGTTTTTCAAAATGCTTCGTGCCTAGCTAAACAACTTGTGTCTTTCCTTGTGTTTCTTCTTTGTGTCACGTTTGTTTAAAAATAAAAAAAAAATTCGTGCATAATTTTTCCTTGAATTTTCTTTAAGGTTTTATAGTCGTTCTTGATTGTCTTCAATCAAGAATTCTAGGTTTTGTGTGGATTTTTGATAATCTTGACTGTTTTTGGTGTTTCTTGAATTTTTTGTGTTAAAACTTTTTCAAGAAAAATTAATTTTTGGAGAAACAAGCCTTGGATTGAAGTTTCTTGAAGGTTTTGGGTCGTTTGTGTTGTTCTTGGTGGAAAAAAAAATAAAAAAACCAAAAAAAAAAAAAAGAAAGAGGCGTGCACTACAAACCCTAAGAGAAAAGCCGTGCAAAAAAAAAAAAAAGGCGTGCAAGAAGGGAGTAGAAAAAGCCTTGCACAATCTGTTCTTAATTTTTTATTGGTGTGTTTTGGTGTTTTGAGTAGTTTTCTTGAAGTTCTTGAACTTACCTTGTGAGTTCTTGAATTAAAGAAAACAAGTTTATGAGTTTCCTGAACTTGTCCAGCAATCTTGATTGATTTCTTGAAGGTTTTGGTCAGTTTCTTGAACTTCTTGAAAGTATTGGATGGTTCCTTGAAAGAATCTTGGGTGTTTTTGAGTTTCTTGATTGAAAGAATCAACTTTCTTGGAATCTTGGTGGCTGGAGATTTTGTTCTTGAAAGTTTCTTAAAGTTCTTGGATTTTTCTGGAAATTTTTACTTGCTGGAATTTGATTTCTTGAAGAGAAGTACTTGCTGGAATTTTGTTTCTTGAAGAACTTCTTGCTGGAAATTGAGTTCTTGAATTTCTTGATCAATAGTCTCACTTTTTCTTGAAGAATTAGTTGCTGGAATTTTGCATTGTGTGCTGTACGAATTTTTCTGGTTATTTTCCAGAAAGTTTTAACGTTAAAAAGAGGGAGTTTAGCACGTTTTTCTGGAAGTTTTGGGGCTATTTAGTTGAGTTTTGGGACCAGCTTCTTGCTTGGGATTTGTGAAAACCCTAACACGGGAATAGTGCCTTAGGGCTTTACTATTCAAATTTTCTTATTACATGTCATTTTATGCATATTATTTTGAATTAATGTTAGTTGAGAAAGGTTTTCCATTTTGGAAAAAAAAAATCGGAAGAAGAGAAAGAGAAAACACCGTGAGTGTGTGTTAGTGTGTGTTTTGCATAAAATAGAGTTTTGAACCACTTTCATGATTTTCAAATATTTGACATGCTCAAGTTTCACAATTTCAAGTATTAACTTGGAAAAAAAAATAAAAATAATAATAATAATAGGTTTTACGCTAAAAACACTTTTGTGTAAAAATTACGCGTTCGACGTTTAAACGGGTATTTCATTTAATGACTTTATTAGAAGACCTTAAACCACTTTTAAAAACACTCAAACATGCCATGTGCTTGAGGAAACACAACCCTAATTTCACTCCTTGGTTTAAGCTAAGCTTGACACCTAACCTTGCATTTTGGCCAAACCTTAGCCAAGTAAAATGATTTCCATTTTCTTTCATTTCTTTGCAGCCAAATCTCTTCCATTTTTCCCTCAAAATTTCGTGCCTTATAGCTCCATTTGCAGCTGAAATATCTCATTTTGCACCATTCCAAAAGCTCACAAAAGCTCAAGACAAAACACAACTTCTAGCAACCAAAACTTCACCAAGAAATTTCAGCTTTCTTCCTGCAATTCCAGTCGAATTTCAGCAGTCTTTGGAGGGGTTGTTGCACCATCAATTGCACCTACAACTACCTAACATCTTGTGGTACATATCTCTTCAACTAACTTGTAAAATTGAGCCCTTAAATTTCTGTTTTGGAGCTGAACAAAAACCGGCAGCAAAGCTGTCAAAATTTCCAACTTTTCACTTCTTGTTTAGCTTCTTGTTTTGATAGTTGAATTTAGTTCTTTTGGCACATTAATTCTTGTATATTTTAGCTAACTTATGGTTTATGATTACACCTTTGATAGCCTATAAATACTTGGTTAGATTAGAGCTTAATTAGTGGAAGTTTAGCCATGGATTCCTTATGAAACTTTGCTGAAAATTTTCTGATTTTGGGACCTTCTTCTTGGACGAATTTTGTGGACTGTTTTACTCCATCTTGCACCATATATTTACTGCAATTGTTAGCTCTTTTAATGCTTTATATAATGCCTTAGTTGCCCAAGAAAAGTTGGAGGATTTGGTAGATGAATTGGCTAGGGAATTAGCTATCAAATTTGATCTTCAAATCTGGAAATTTCTGGTTTGATCTTCTTATTGTTGGCTGAACCACTTTGCTTCATGTTCTTGACATTTTTGCATCATTTTATGTCATTTGATCTTCCAAGAACTTGAATGTTAATATAGTTATTGTTTATTGCAAGTTAGACCCTTAACTTATTAGTTATATTTGTTTATGTCTTGATTAGTTTTACTTATTCCATATAAGTCCTAAAAATATCTAAACCCTAATAGTGTTTCAAAACCCTAAACCCTAAACCCTAATAGTGTTTTAAAACCCTAAACCCTAAACCCTAATAGTGTTTTAAAACCCTAAACCCTAAACCCTAATAGTGTTTCAAAACCCTAAACCCTAAACCCTAATAGTGTTTAAAACCCTAAACCCTAAACCCTAATAGTATTTATAAACCCTAAACCCTAATAGTAAACCCTAATAGTGATTTTCCAACTTTATACCTAATTAAGTTTCCTTTCTTTTAGAAACTAGTTTTGATCCAAAACCTTAAAATGTTCACTTTAATACTTTTAAACAAAAACTATATTTATATAAGGTTTAGTTTCGAATTTTACTTATATTATTACGACTTGGTGTAACTTAATTTGGGATTTTAGGATCTAATTTCCCTAGAAAAGTGTTAAACTCATTTTAGCCATAATTAAACATAAATTTTCGACACATACGCTAAGTTAACATATAACCTTCTAGTATGATTCCTTTTATTAACGTTTTGGAAACCTTAGTTAAATTTCTACAAATTTATGGATTTAACCTTAGAATAGTAACTAAACCTAATTCTTTGAACTTCCAGGGTTCCAGTCAAATATTTCTCCTTATCCCGAATTTTCCTGAAAATCTCTTGAGGTGAGTGTTCCTTTACTTGCGCTTGCGAGTGTTTATTTGCTTTTCCTATTAGATTCCATGTGTTATTTGCCATACTTGAAAGCATGAAAATGTGGTTACAAGGGCGAATATGTACTTTATCGTATTCGACCCTAGCTTTCGATTATAAATTATATTTGACTCAATGATCTTGAACTATACTTGACTCATTGATATTGGACCATATAAGTGGTTGGAGGTTATAAGGTGTTGGGGTAAGGGAATTTAAACTCTCTCCTTACGAATGTAAGTCCTGGACAAGGCAATTCCTAGGTTTGAGCTACCCTATCTTTAGCCCTCCATCATTGAGGACGATCTCACATGGAGTGGTGGTCTTGAGGAGGAAAGGTGAATTGGTGGGATGGAGAATTACCTTGATCATTGGCAAGGACAAAATGAAACGTCCAAGCACTATTGCCATTTGATCCAAACAATGATGTGAATCTTATTTGCCTTGAATTACTTGACTTGTATCTTAATTGAATATTTCTCCCTTTGGCGAAAGTTAACATTGTTTGCCAATGGTTGAGAAGACACTTATCCTTATACTTGAAGTAACATTGAATTATCCTTCCCGTGGTCGAGTGACTCCCACGGTTGATCTGTATCCTACTTTATCTTTACTTGTCTTTTATATACTTTATTGCTTTGACAAGTTACTTGTATGTTTGCATGCTTTGGAACCTCATTGAGCTTCTAGCTCACCTGCTTTTATCCTTGTTTTCCTTAGCAGGCTCCGATTGACATGAAGGTTGGTACGAGTGTGAGTGCTAGTCTTCTAAGTCATTTCTCTTGATGTATATTTTGATGTTGTACTAGGATTTTATCTTAGCTAGGTTAGAGTTGTAATAGTTTGGGATTCTATATATTTGTATGGCAACTAGTTTGAAAATATTGCAAGTTTATTTATATTTTGAAGTTTAGTTTACGTGTTTATTACTTTAGTGACTCGAGTCCTGGCGAGAGCTAGGCAGGCAGTCCGCTAAACCCTCTGGTTCGCCTTAGGGGAAGGTGGGGTTGTCACAGTTGGTATCAGAGCTTAGGATTGAATTCTGTCTCTAGTGTTAGTCTTGTTTGAGTGTCGGGTAGGAAATTTGGATTGAGTCGGTTACTCTTGGGCCTGATCAACCTGAGTGTGAGAGATAAGATCCGAATTTCCGCACCCGGACGCTATTGTGAATATGCTTGAGCATGGGTTTAGGTTGCTTTTAAGCTTGATATTTGAGTGTAATATTTAAGTATTATTTATTATTAAGTACTTTTGGGATAGACCTAATTGATTTATTATTTAAATATGTAGGTATGTCTGACGAGGGTCGAGGTGAGACGTCCAGAGGTACGAGACTTGACGGTGATACCCTCGAGGTATCAGGGGCCGAGATGTAGACCCGTAGCTCGCTATCGCCATCAGTTGGGGCATCCATACTTGTGCTTTTCCCCTGCCCGCCGGGTCCGACCGTCTTGTGGATGTTGGAGGATGTACTCCTATCCCGATTATGTGGTAGTCCCACTGATCGAGGAAAATAGGAGTTTCGCTCGCACTTCTGCTGCTGCCCAGGCGAGCGTCCGGAGCTTGAGAGACGAGATGGGCCGTCAGGCTCGTCATATTGGAGAGCTGGAGGAGGAGCTTGTGAGAGAGAGACAGAGGGCTTTGGCTTTGACTCAGCAGCTCCGGAGGTCTCGTGAGCGACTGACTCGTATAGCTGGGCATGTCCGTGATGGTTTAGGTCATGTCCTCCATGAGTGCGCGCATACTCTTGAGCGCGTAGTGGGAGAGGCCCGAGGTGGAGAGGAGATTCCCGCTAGACCTGGACCGGTAGTACTTGCATCTCCAGAGATCGAGGAGGGTCCCGAGGAGGAGCCTTGGGAGGAGGAGGAGTCGGCGGAGGACTCTACTAGTTCCGTAGGGAACTAGATTAGGGTTCTAGTTTTTGGTTAGGAGCCTACTTAGGGATTTGTACTTTATCCCCTTATCTTTTGTATGTAAAGCTCCTGTGACATTTTCACTTTTGGTACTTGTATATATGTTTGTTACTTGAGATGTATATATGACTTTTGTTTTATATATGATGACCTTTGTCCAAATTTGTGCGTACTTTATGCCATGAATATCTTTATTTGCCTTTTCATGTTATTTACGCCTTTTACTTTACTTTTGCTATTTATTTTCATTCTTATTTTTCTCTTGGGCTAGTTAGTGATTTTACTTTGAAATCTCAGAATATGTCGACTAGTGGACGTGGTAGACGTCGTACTAGACATAGCCAGGACGCCGAGTCTGAGGCACCCGAACAATCTGGACCCAGGGGTGAGGTAGAGAACCCTATGGTCGCGGTACTTAGTAGAATGACTGACGTGCTCACTCGGATGGGGAGCCAGCATAATCCTAGGGAAGAGTCTAGTAATCCCCACAGGAATCCCGTACCCGGTGAAGATGTCGCCTTGGAGCGATTTCAGAAATTTTCCCCTCCTAAGTTCACTGGTGGGCCAGACCCTGAGGTAGCCGAGGGTTGGCTCGAGAGGATGGAGAAAATTTTTGCTGCTTTGCAATACCCTGAGGAAAGGCAAGTGATTTTTGCAGTATTTCAGCTGGAGGGACCTGCAACTTGTTGGTGGAATCTAGTACGTGCCAAGTGGGAGAGGCACCAAACCCCGAGGACTTGGGGAAATTTCGTGCAAGAATTCAAAGATAAGTACATTCCTTTGCGCGTCCAAGAGAAACGAGAGGAAGAGTTCCTTCGCTTAAAGCAAGGATTGATGAGTGTAGCCGATTACGAGGCCCAGTTTTCTAAGTTGTCAAAGTACGCGCCTAAGATGGTAGTGTCGGATTACAAGCGGAAAAGACGTTTCATTCAAGGACTTAACGTGGAGCTGCAAGAATCCTTAGCAACTGCTACCATGCCCACTTTTGGAGACGCCGTGGAAATGGCCCTAAAGGTCGAGGACACCAAGTCATTTTAAATTGTAAAATGACGATTCTGCCCTTAAATGCAGTATTTACAGAAAAAATATCAATCGCCTCTGAAAAAATCAAAAAAATTTAGAAACATGCTTAAAGAATTAGAAAAATAAATTTGGAATCTAAAATGAGCTAAAATGGTGTTCGCGAGGTGAAATTACCATTTTACCCTTGTGCTAGTAAAAATATAAAAGAATACCAATTAAATCCAAAAAAATCATAAAAAATTAATAAATTCACATGAAAGTAAAAATATGAATTTAAAACCCCCAAAAGATGATAGAAAAATATTTATAGATAAAATTACTATTTTGCCCCTCAAATTATTGAAAAATTAAAATTTGGCCCAAAAAATACAAACATGCCCCCCAATGTTTGGGAAAATAAATGGTGCGTCAAAATTTGGTGTCTACAGATGTTATGCCATGTAAGAGGAAGCCAGGGGAATACGATAGCAAGGTCGCAATGGAAGAATACAATACTAACACTGTTTCTATGCCACCGCCAAAGTTGAAGAATTCTGGATTGCAAGGTGCTGAACAAGAGAAATATCCAAAAGGTGAGATCCAAGGGTCCAAAATGAAGAAAGAGTGGACCGAAGAAATTTTTAATCAGGGAGTAACTTGATAAAACCTTGAGAACGTCAAGCTAAAGACATTAAACAAAGCGCTCATTAAGAGGCAACCTAATGTTTATTTTATTTTCAATTGTTTTTGAGTTTAAGTAGGATTTTAGTTATTTTTCTTTTACTTTGGCATGTATTATTAACTTGGGTTATGTAGTGCTTTTGTGATGTGGCTACAGTTGTCTATAAGTTGATATGGATCTCCTGCTTGCGGCTATATTGCAATTTGAGTAGTAATGAATACAAAAAGGGAGTATTAATTTTATTCGTTATCTTTCTTTTTTCCCTTGCCTATTTCACACATTGGTGACAATATGTGGTTTGAGATTGGGGGTAGTTAGAATCTTTTGTAGTGTTGTTGTTTGTTGGACGATTTCTAGGAAATTGGCTTGTTTGGTATTATTTGTTGATTTTCTTATAGAGAGTTGACCCCATTATAGAGGAAACTCTATCAATTTTTTTTAGAAATTGTCCAACTTATTCGAATTTTCAATATTCTATCTTAAGTTTTATAGAGCACCTAATTTGTTCAAGTTGTTAGTTGAAAATTTTCCCTACCTGAGCGGAGTTACTATGTGCAATTTTGAGAATTCTCTTTTTAATTGACTAGGAAATTTTAATTATGTGATTGTGTATTTTTATTTTAGAGAAAGTATATTAGGTAAAGTAAGAAGAATTATGTTGAATTTTTTTGTAGGTTTAATGAAGTTTTTCTATTTTATTTGATTTTTTCTGAGCTAAGTAATGAATGTAGCCTTTGAATATGGCATATGCCTATGATTAGTAATATGTTAGGGAAAACGGACTAAGTGAGCCCTTTTGAAAAAAAAAAAAAAAAAAGAGCAAGATTAGTGCTTAATAAGAAAATCATTGAAAAAGACAAAAAAGAGTAATTAAGCTTAGGTTCTATTCCACTTGTTTTAGTACTAAATAATCTAGGGTCTTTATCTGACCAATATTGACTTTCATGTAAAAAGGTGACAGAACTATGAGTACGCATAGCAACTTGGGTAGATGAAGTGCTTGGTAACCGGGAGTTTTTATCTGGCCAATGTCAATCTTCACATCAGAAGGCAACTACATGTTTCAAGGAAAGACTAAGCTTAATAAGTAAATACCCTAAGTGAATTAGTCATTGGCATATACTTGTACTTGTTAGCTATATGCTCTACTTATTTATGAATTTCGAATAAAATACAGAAACTGCATTGAGCCAAATCAATTGATATATAATTCTTTCTTCGTTGGCTAATATGATGAGTATTTAAAATAAGATGAATAAATGTATCGTTGTTTTCCTTGGTTGTTGAAAAGTTGTTTTTAAAGATATGTGTGTGTTGCTTTTACTATGGGTTAAGCCATTGTTTTGAGTTTCATTGCTTGAGGACAAGCAACAACTTAAGTGTGAGTGAATTTGATAATTGTCAAAGTGTACTGGTTTTTAGTAGCATTTAGGCTAGGCTATTTAGGGTTTTTTCATTAGTTCTCTCTATTTACTTACTAATCCTTCTTATTCTTAAGTTTAATAGCTAAATAATGTGTAAAAGATAATTATTTGTGTTATTCTTGTGTTTTCATATGTTTGCACATTTCATTACCAATTTGGAATTGAGATGATTTGAAATTGGTGATGAGTTGAAATCAAGAAATCCTCAAAGTGGTGCAAAGAAGCAATAGGGGAGGAAGAATTGGAAAAGAAATGGTTTGGTAGCATGGACATATTTTAGTAATTTGGTGATAACTTGAACTAGAGATATTGGATTGAAATGCTTCTTGATGCATTTTGAAGCTAAAAGAATGAGCTAGAATTCTTATAATCAAAGTCCAGTTCTCAAGTTTCCATAGTGAAAATTCCAAGTTATTGAAGTATATTTGCGCTATAATGCTATTCCGACCAGTTCTTAGTCTTTCAGCCATTACTCAGACTACAGACCTTCAAATGACCTAATTTTTATTGTGTTGGAATGCAAACTCAAAGAGCTTAAACTTTCATGTTTTGAAGAAAAGCTAGTTCAGCCATCTTCAAGGTGAAATTTATTGTCAAAGAGGAACAAAGCATTCTGACTGTAGCTGCAGCCCAAGCTATGGCGAGATTTGAAGCGCGGCTAAGATCAGAATTGGAGGAAAATTAGCAAAAAGCTATGATTCAAAGCACTTTGGGGCAAATATTTGAAAGGGAAACCCTACCTCTCTTGAGAGAAGGAGAAGGTGGTTTCTTTGGGTTCTAGGACACAAGAAGCATACTTTTATATACATCTAAAGGGATGTAGACAAAAGAAAAAATAATAGAGAAGTAACTCAAGGGCTTTAATGGTACAAAACAAGAAGACTGTATCAAGATGCAAGAGAAGATTCAAAAAATCTACATGAGAATGTGTTTTTTATTCATTTCTTGTCTTTTGTTTATTTTATTATTATAACTATGAATTGACAAAGAGGCCAAAGAAAGGTACCCCATTTATGTCTATAAAAATGTACTTCTTCAGTGTAGTTGCCTGGAATCTGAACTTAGGCGTCAAAAATTAAATTTCATTTGTGATAAATTTTCTAAACAAAGGGTGTTACTTGTTGTTTCTAAATGAAAAATCTTATTCTGAGGTGTTAATGCAATTCTTTGCTAATCTTAGAAGAAAAAAGTCTAATGCTATCATTTCTAGAGTCAATGGATTTGATTTGGTCTTTAATTCAACCCCAATAAACCATATTTTCAAATGTAGACCCAAAGAAGATCCTCCAATTTCTAAATTTTTCTCCTTTTCCCAATGAGCTACATCAAAGCATCAGTTCAATTTTGATGAATTTTATAATATTACTTTTGAACAAGCTGCATAAGCTAAACCATCCGCTTTAGAACCAGTAAATAGAATTTTATTTGTGATGGCTTCAAATCTATTAACTCCTACTTTTGGTTATAGAAGTGAGCCAAATAGGATGGAGTTATATATTTTCTATTGTGTTTTGAAAGAAATTCCACTTGACTTCGGGTTTATCATGCGCGAATTCATTCTTAATTGCATTTCTTATACCCGAAGAAATATTCCTTTTGAAAAATTTCTTACCCGTATATTTAAATTCTATCACATTCCTTTGACGGGTACATCACTTGAAAATCCATCATTTACTTGTGCTTATTTTGAAAATTTTCATCTTAATTTTCACAATGATGAGTGGATAACAAAGGCTCAATATCAGGCTCTTAGGACATCTACTCGGTCTACACCTACATCCACTCAGCCTACATTCACTCCTCCTCCTTCCTCTATACCTCATCCATCTTCACCTCCTATCTCCTTTGCACCATCTTCCTCTACTCCGTCTCAGCCCACTTCTATTCCCTTTTCTTTTACATCTCAGGATACACTTTCTCATCTTCTGGCTTTGCTTCAAAAATTGGATAAACGAATGGATACCTTGGAAGCCAGGCAGCTGAAAATCGAGGCAAATCAAGCCAAAATGTTCCAGGAATTTTGTAGCTTTGGAAAAAAGTTAGAATGTGTTGAGCATGCGCAAGTTCTTGGAATGAATATTGGTACGCAAGCTTAATACAACATCTTCAAGCAACAAATTTTGGTTGAATCAGAAGAAGAAAAAGTAGAAGGAAATGAAGAAGAAAGAGAAGCAGTGGATGACTTGGCTGATCTTTAGCCCGAGGTACCAGGACATACTTTTTAGACTCTAACTCAGTCACCTGCTCACGTACCTGCATCACCTATACAGCCATCTCCCACTACTGAGGTACCTATGACCATCGTTCAGAGCATTGCACTACAAGTGGCTCACACTATTCTAGATGATTTAGATGAGACTCACTCAGTTACTCTCACACTACTTTCATCTTCTTAGACTGAAGTATCGTCTAGGAGCTTAGTCATTATTCCATATAAGCGTAGAAAGCCTTAGCCAGCTGTTTAGTTTAGTTTAGGCTAGTTTAGCATATTAGGCAACTATGTCATTAGATTAATCTTTTTGTACAGACATTTCATTTTTATGTATAAAATATACCTTTTGTTCCACTCTTTTGTGTGTTCTTATTATGTTTTAATGTTGATTTTGGCCCCTCACTTCTTATTCTTCATTAAGATGCATTATTTGAGGAAGAGCTATACTAAGGGGGAGTATGTGTTATTTACTAATTTTGATGATGCCAAAAGGGAGAGAAAGATTATGTGTGTGAATAAACAAGTATTTGTGACAAACAAGTGAGTATTTGTGCTATGTGTGTATTTATGATGATACAATTTATGCCCATGTGTCTCATATATGTTATAGGTTTGTCATCATCAAAAAGGGGGAGAATGTAATCCTAATTTTGATGATAACAAACCATATCATTACTAATCATACTTGTTTAGTGTTGTGGTAAAGTCTAGAATAGGTGTTGAAAACTTTGCTAGAAAATAGAGGTCATCGGGCATCAGTTCAGATGCTTCATATGTGTTTCGGCTGTTCGAAGTAAGTTCGCACATAGCTTCAAACTTTCTATCACCTGTTCGAAAATGTCCCAATATTTCTAGAAACTTTTGGACGTATGAAAATAATGTTTCGAACATCCAGTCTTTCGTCCAACAAAGTTAGAAAAATTACAAAGACTTTCGAACACAGCTTCGGACGTCCTTTTAGTTGTCCAGTAGAGTAGAAAAAATTCTAAAAACTTTTGGATGTCCTTTCGGACACCTCTTCGGACATCCGAAAAACATTCTAAAAATGTCACAGCTCTTAAGTATAAATCGGATGATGGTACAAATAACAAATGCCTCTTTCGACCGTCCGAAAATGTTCTGATCAGTGCAGCAAAGAGGAGATCAGACGTTAGTTCGGATAATAACCTGAAGTTCGACTGTCTGAATGCCCCAACGGCTAGTTTTTTTTGTATTTAATGCATGATAGTTGGAAGGTAGTTGAAGGCCATTTGTAATGAAATATAAAAGCAATGAAATCAAAATTAAATACAACTGTTGTATTGATGCAAAGGTATTGAAAAGCTATCTTGAGCAAGAAAATCCTACTTTCTTTGTACTAGTGTGCTAAATTGTTAGTTCTTCATTGTGAGTGCAATTCTTCATTTGTATAGTTGAAAGGTTAGCAAGTCTGCTATAAAATTTCTTAACTCAACTAGAAGAATGTCTAGGGTTAGTGAGAAATGAGCATTTCTTTGTACAAGTTGATCGAGATTCAACCTCAAGTGAAGGAACTCAAGTGTACTACAACTTCAAGTTTAGTAAAACTTGAAAGTTTGTGTGGTTTGATCAATTCATTCTCTTATCTATTTACATTTCAATTTGTTGTTACATTTGATAAACTTAATTGTTGTTTTAATAACCTTTTTGATCACCTAGTCAACTAGGTAAATTTCTATGTTGTGAAAACTTGCTATAACCAAGTTAAGATTTAAAAAGGAATCTAATTCACCCCCTCTTAGGTTACACCAAGGGCCTACAAAGATGCTGAAGAAGCTTCACCTGAATTTGAAGAAGGTGTAAAGGTTATGGTAGATCAACTAAAGGAAATTAACTATGGTACTCTCGAGCATCCACATCTAACATATGTGAATGTTCTTTTGAGTCACGAGGAGGAGAATGTGTGTGTTGAGCTCTTGCAAGAACACTGTGACGTCTTTGTTGGGAGTTACAAAGAGATGCTTGATTTAAATTCTAAAGTAGCAATTCATCATCACCTAGTAGTTAAACAAGGTGCTCGCCCTATTAAACAAGCTCAAAGGTGATCTAGGCCTAATTTGATCCTCTCAATTGAAGTCGAAATGAATAAGCTCATTGAAGCTGGATTCATCCGTGAAGTCAAGTACCATACATAGATTTCGAGCATCGTCCTTATGCGGAAAAAGAATGGGCAAATTCGTGTTTGCGTTGATTTTAGAAATCTCAATAATGCTTCTCCCAAAGATGATTTTCCACTTCCTATTACTGAGCTCATAGTTGATGCAACGACTGGACATAAGGCACTATCATTTATGGATGGTTCCTCCAGTTAAAACCAAATTCGCATGGCACCTGAAGATGAGAAGCTTACTGCATTTCATACCCCCAATGGCATTTACTGTTATAAAGTTATGCCCTTTGGACTAAAGAATATCAGGGCAACATATCAAAGAGCCATGCAGAACATCTTTGATGACATGCTTCATAAAAATGTGAAATGTTACGTTGATGACTTGGTTGTCAAATCAATACGAAGAAGTCACCATCTAGACGACCTGAGGCAAGTATTTGATCGACTAAGAAGATACCAACTAAAAATGAATCCTCTTAAATGTGCCTTTGGAGTTACATTTGGAAAATTTCTTGGTTTTGTGGTTTGCCACCGTGACATTGAAATTGATCAAGCCAAGATTGACGCCATAATGAGGACGCCAAAACCACAAGATATTCATGATTTAAAGAACTTACAAGGGAGGTTGGCCTATTTTCGGCTATTTATTTCAAATTTGGCTGGGACGTATCAACAATTTTGCCGTCTTTTGAAGAAAGGTGTACCCTTTGTATAGGATAAAACTTGCTCAAATACATTTAAAAGTATCAAGTCATATCTCATGAAAGCACATGTTTTGGTTGTGCCGATAAATGAAAAGCCATTAATCCTCTACATTGCTACACAAGAACGATCCGTGGGGACATTACTTGCTCAAAAAAATATTGAAGGCAAAGAAGTATCCCTGTATTACTTGAGCAGAATGATGAATCCGAATGAGCTTAATTACTCTCCGATTGAAAAATTGTGCTTGGCCCTTATTTTCACCATTCAAAAATTAAAGCACTATTTTCAAGTCCATACAGTGCACTTAATCTGCAAGGCAAATCCTATTAAATATGTAATGAGTAGGCCAGTTCTCTCTGACCAACTGGCAAAATGGTATCTCCAATTGCAGTGATTTGAGATCGTCTATGTTTAACAAAAAGCAGTGAAGGGACAAGTTCTTGTAGATTTCCTAACTAACCATCCAATTCCAATTGAGTTTGAATTATGTGATGATCTTCCTGATGAAGATGTGCTCTTTGTTGAAGTTCATCCGCCGTGGAAGATGTATTTTGATAGCGCTACTCATCGTGAGGGAGCTAGCACTGGGGTTATCTTCATAACACCCGATAGAGGAGTTCTGCCATACACATTTGCGTTAACCTAATGTTGTTTGAACAACATTTCCAAGTACCAAACACTCATAGTTGGACTTGAGATAGCTGTTGACATGAAGCAACTAGACCTTCAAGTGTATGGAGATTCAAAATTGGTCAAAACCAACTCATGGAAAACTATGAGGTTAAAAAGGCAGAATTGATCCCCTATTGCAATTACGCAAAACAACTCACTAGATGGCTTGGAGGGGTAACTATTGAGCACGTGCCAAGAAAAGAGAACAAGTAAGCTGATGCACTAGCCATGCTCGCTTCAACACTTGCGTTGCCTAGTCACAAGATGCAAGTTCTTATGTGGCTAAAGTGGGTGATTCTGCCACTGTTTGATGAAGATGAGTATGAAGAAATTGAAATTCATGCTATCTCTATCCGTAAAATTTAAAAAGAGGACTGAAGATAACCGCTCGTCAAATATCTCAAATATGGAAGGCTATCGGATGACGCACGAAGGAAGACAGATATTCGTCGTCGCACACCTCGATTCATCTTTCACAAAGATACATTATATCGACATTTTTTTGATGGTTTATTCTTGTGTTTCCTAGGAGCGGCTGAAGCTTTTCAAGCCATGGAAGAAACTCATTCTGAAATTTGTGGTGCTCATCAATCTGGTCCTAAATTGCATCTTCATATTAAAAAGATGGGTTACTATTGGCCTATGATTGTCAAAGATTGTATGGAGTATGCCCAAAGATGCCAAGCTTGCCAATTCGATGCGAATTATATTCATCAACCTCCCAAACCATTACATCCGACTGGGGCATCATGGCCTTTCGTTGCATGGGGACTTGATATGGTTGAACCATTGCCAAAATCATTTGCTCAACATCTATATATATTGGTTGCTAATGATTACTTCTCCAAATGGGCAGAAGTTGTGCCACTCAAGCAAGTAAGAAAGGAAGATGTTGTGAATTTCATTTGCCTTAACATTATCTACCGTTATGGGGTGTCCCAATATATCATAACTGACAATGGTAAGTCTTTCTCTAATAACTTGATGAATAAATTGTGTGAGAAGTTTAAATTCAAACAACACAAGTTCTCAATGTATAATGCTCCCATAAATGGTTTAGTTGAGGCGTTCAATAAAACTTTTTTCAATTTGTTAAAGAAGGTCGTGACTAAATCAAAGCGAGATTGGCATGAGCGAATTGGTGAAACTCTCTAGGTCTATCGCACTACTTATAGGATACCCACGCAAGTTACTCCTTATGCTTTGGTGTATGGTGTCAAAGCTGTTCAACTGCTTGAGCAACAAACTCCATCTTTAAGGATTGCCATTCAAGAAGGGCTCACTGAAGAAGAAAATGTTAGTCTGCATCTTGAGGAGTTAAAAGCTTTGGATGAAAAAAGGTTGGAGGCACAACAAAGTCTTGAATGCTATTAAGCCCGCCTTTCTCAGACTTTTAACAAAAGGGTTCGTCCTCACTCCTTCCAAGTTGGTGACATAGTCCTTGTTGTTTGAAGGGCAATAGTCATGACACATCGCACCAAAGACAAGTTTGTGTCCAAATGGGATGGACCGTATGTGATTCGTGAAGTCTACACAGATGGCACCTACAAATTGGTTAACCAAGATGGTGTGAAAGTTGGCTCGATAAACGAGAAATTTTTGAAGCAATATTTGCTGTAAAAAAGTGAAGTACTCCTCGATGAAGAAATCTAAACTGCATGTTTCTCCTAGCCTACACGAGCTAAAACTGTAGATGGCAACCACCAATAGTGTAGTATGTGGTTAAACTGCTAAAACACTCCACCAAGTCTAAGGTGGTAAACAAATAGATACCCTGGCCTACATGAGGTTAAACTGTGAACGGTAAGGAACTACGGGTGACTTGATTCCCTTTTGGGATATGTAGGCAGTTTAGAGGGCAACTCCTAAATTCAGTTATACTATTTTTAACACATCCTGTGTTCCTTCTAAAGACTAAAATTTTATTCTAATAAAAAAGAATATATAAATAAAATGTATTTTGTTCATAATATTTGAACGATACATTTCAAGTTGTCTTTTATGTTAGATAAAATTTAGTGGTTTGTGTTGATTCTTGCATTTAATAGTTTGAAATTTCAACTATTAAGAAAATAAATAAAATAAAGCATCGAAAAAATACAAATGTGTAAATTGCACACTTAATGAAGTTAAGATACTTTGTCTCAAATTGCATACTAAATGCCAATCGATGCTGAAGTAACTAAATTGAAGGCAAAAGTTTACTTAGCAAAAGAATGCAAGAGACAAAGAAGTATTACAAAATCTAGAGTTTAAACTCTATTAACTCCTTGTGGTTTGCCTCTAATAGTTCTTTCATCTTCTCTAGAGTTTCACTTTTTTCAACAAGCAAAGGAGTTGAAGTCTCAATTTTGGTGACTTCTGCTTTCAAATTCTCAACGTTAAACTGTCTTTGAGAAAACTCTTCCTCATCTTTCTTCACTAGTGGAAGAATCTCTTTTCTTTGAGCTTCCAAGAGTTCAAGTCGTGACCTCAAGTATCTTTCTTCACGATCAATGTCTGTAAGTCTGTTCATATGGGACAAGACCTTTTCAGCTTGCTGCTTTGCTAAGACTTTAGTTTCATTAAGATGGCGTGCAGCAGCAGCAAGTAACTTGTCATAAGACTCAACGGGAACTTTCTGTGAAAGCATAGACTTGATGGAATCATATTGGGTAACATTTGCAAAGAAGGTTTTCAAAAGACTCTGCAAAGGTGAAAGAGTGATAACATTGCCACTACCCATTTCCGCCATGATGCTATTGGCTTTGGCCTCAAGCGAGGACATGCGCTCCAATGGTCTGCCAGACATCTGTCTTTTAAGATTGTTCCAAAACATTTGAATGCAACTTTGGCGACAATCTAAGATTACAGTTTTAGAATAGAATTCAGAAGCTTGTGGTTACCATGGCTACGTTGGCAGATTGAACACCTTGAGTTTTTTCCTCTTAATAGTCAATTGAGCATCCAACTCTTCTTCGCAAGGAGCAGAGTTCAAAACTTGAATGTTTTCGCTTGCTTGTTTTTTAGTACTTTCACTAGTGTCTTCAAGTTAGGGTACTTCGTCACTTGCTTTTCCAAGAGTTTGAAGGCATCAGGCCCATCAACTGAGCATTAACTGGCATCTTGATCTTAATGAATACCAATGGTAGATCATCCAACTGCATACAAAGTGATTCAATGTTTGTCATAAAAACATCCAAGTAAATTCAAGACTAATGTGGTATTTTCATAAAATGAAGGCAAAAAGAAGAAATAAAATGATAAAATAAAAATCTTACAATATGTGGAAGGCTAATTTGAGGATGAATATATCTAGAATGGCTTCAAAGAACATTTTAGGTTCTAATTCATTATTATCCAAAGCAGAGATCGTTACCTTGTTCTTTTTGCGCTTCGTATTTTGATCACTGTTGTGGGATTGCTCATTATCTTCAAGCAAAAAGTTGTCTTGCTTCTTTTCATGACAACCCGTGATCTTGTGGTCGTTAGTCTTCACCACTATAGAAGAAAGGCAGCGAGGAGCATTCTTTTGAGGTACTTCCTTGTCAATAGCATCTTTTGGTGGAGCAGTCTTGTCCTTCGAGTCTTTTGAGTTTCTTTCTTCCTCTTTGGTGTTTTTGGTTGTTTTGTTTTTTAACTCTTGAGCATTAATTCTTTTAGGAGGTTCAGTCAAATCCTCCAAATCTTTGCCCTTCGACTTCTTATGTTCTACAATTGGTTAGAGACCTGCCAGAAAGGTACTTTGTCCTTCAAGCATGTATTTTCTGTGAGTCTTGGACCACCAAGTTTGAAAACCTGACGAGATAAATTTGTTGACATTAAGAGAGAAGCGGGAAAGAGCAGTTTTGCAATAGTTCCACTGCAAGTAAGATTATGCCAAAGAGTTCGACCTAATTTGTAGTTGGTGGAACATATTTCAACCCCAAGTTCCTTAGAATGTCTGGGTAAAATACAAACTGCCAAGCAAATCTGTATGTACTAAAGGGCTCAACTAGGAATTTTTCTTCAACATGGAAGACCAAGTAATTTGAGTGCGCATTGAGGAAGAAACATAGCTCTAAAGGCGATAACTTGTTATTGTCAACAAATAGTTCATTTTGGCTCCCTACCAGTAAAATTGCTGACCATCGTACCTTGTCACCATTATGGATAATGTTGCAAGCTTCGCTCTCGTCATGGTACTGAGCTCCACCTTCTCCAGAATAGTGGGTCATCATCGGCGTGGGTAAAGCATCTGGAGCTAGAAAGTGCATTGAAAAATATTGCGCCAACTATGCATGTACATAATGTACTGGTAAAGAAGCATTTGAATGTCCTGGAATCAGTGAATACGCAACCTTATTTAGACATTTGTATATTGATACATGCATGATAGCCCCACACACATCATTCAATTCTCAATGGGATTGATCGTTCGTCTCTGATATTTTGAGGAGTTCAAGGGCACAAGACATGGCAATGGAGCATGGAAGATGGCCTATCTAGCATCCACTCAAATGGAAAGACACGAAGGAAGGATCATAGTTTTTGGTCCTATCCATGCTGGCTACCCACGCGTAGATAGCCCATGCGGATAGGGATAGAAACTTTGGCGAGCTAGGGTTTTCAAATTTTATTGAGTATTTTATTTATTTTTACAAGTTGTAATTTTTATGATAGTTATTTAATTGTGATAGGTTACAACTAATAATAGGCTTTTAGTAAGTTTTCTAGAATACTCTTTATGAGCCTATAAAAGGGTATTCCTTGTATTATTTTAATAATTATGATGATTATTTATAATTTTTAGCACTTTGAGTGTTTTTCTCGTGATGAGATCTTCTTAGTTCTTTGGTGATTAAGAACTACCCTTGTTCTTAATGAAGAGATTTTGTTAAGTTCAAGTTCTCGCTTAGAGTTTACTCGATTGGTTTATTGTTAGTCCTTTAGATTTGCCTACTTAGGAATCTACATCACAAGTTGGTTAGGGGTCTAGAGCGAATTCTAAAAGGAGAACATTCAACGAAGTTGGATAGAATCAAAGCAACCAATTCATGATTCTTGGAGTCTTTGAACGGGATTTCAAAGGAGTCAAGCATTCGAGTTGTTCAACCTAGAATTTTCAAAACTTTCTTGGCATTCACTACTTCCGTGCATATCAAGTGGTATCAGAGCTTTTGGGATCTTGAAAGGAAATCAAGTTTTGTATCAACCCGTTTGCGTATATCCTTTATTTTTGTTTCTAATCCACATGGATATATGTTTTCTAGTTAGCTCGTGTTTTTCGTTGTTCTTATTGGTTTCTTGAATTGTCCCTTATCAAAAAAACATCGAAGTTGGCGTCTTTTGTTTAGTTTGTGAGATTTGTTAATTTTTCTATAATTTTTTTGTAATTTTCTGCAATAATTTTGTGTCTTATCGTTCTTGTGTTTTGTGGGTTCAAGATTTGTAGTCTTCTTGGGTTCAAGATTTTCTAGGGTTGAATATTTTGGGTTTGGGCAATCAAAGATTGAATCTTTGTGTTTCTAAGATCTTCAACAAAAGAGAAAAAAAAAACAAAAAAAGTATCACTGTTCACCGTATGTAGCAATTGTTCATCGCGCACTGTTCACAAACGGGAGTACTGTTCATTGACGGCACTGTTCATGACGTAAAAATTGTTCATTGGCGGCACTGTTCATGATGAAATTACTATTCATCGACTGCACTGTTCATGACGAAATGATTGTTCATCAACGGATGACTGTTCACTTCCAGCTACTGTTCATCCGAATTTTTCCTGAATTTCTTTTTTTCAGTTTATTTTTGGAGTAGAGTTTTGTGTTTTGTGAGTTGTTTGTGTTGTTGAAAAAAAAAATAAGAGGGTTGTTAATTGGAAAAATTTCTTGAGTAGAAAAAGGCAAATTTGTGGGATTCTATAAGAAAAGCCAAAAGTTGGGTGAAAAAGAAAAAGTGATTCTTGTTGTTCTTATGAATTTTACAGATTTGAGCTTTGAGTTGTACCTCATTCTTTACAAACCTGGGTGACGATTCAAGCACGAATCGTTTCGAAGAGGGGGAGTTTGATACGTGCATGGTAGCCCCACACGCATCATTCAATTCTCAATGGGATTGATCGTTCGTCTCTGATATTTTGAGGAGTTCAAGAGCACAAGGCATGGTAATAGAGTATGGAAGATGGCCTATCTAGTATCCACTCAAATGGGAAGATACGAAGGAAGGATCATAGTTTTTGGTCCTATCCGTGCTGGCTACTCACGCACGGATAGCCCATGCGGATAGGAATAGAAACTTTGGTGAGCTAGGGTTTTCAAATTTTATTAAGTATTTTATTTATTTTTACAAGTTGTAATCTTTATGGTAGTTATTTAATTATGGTAGGTTATAACTAGTAATAGGCTTTTAGTAAGTTTTCTAGAATACTCTTTATGAGCCTATAAAAGGGTATTCCTTGTATTATTTTAATAATAATGATGATTATTGATAATTTTCAGCACTTTGAGTGTTTTGCTCATAATGAGATCTTCTTAGTTCTTTGGTGATTAAGAACTACCCTTGTTCTTAACGAAGAGATTTTGTTAAGTTCAAGTTCTCGCTTAGAGTTTACTCAATCGGTTTATTGTTAGTCGTTTAGATTTGCCTACTTAGGAATCTACACCATAAGTTGGTTAGAGGTCTAGAGTGAATTCTAAAAAGAGAACATTCAACGAAGTTGGATAGAATCAAAGCAACCAATTCTTGATTCTTGGAGTCTTTGAACGGGGTTTCAAAAGAGTCAAGCATTTGAGTTGTTCAACCTAGAATTTTCAAGACTTTCTTAGCATTCACTACTTCCGCGCGTATCATATATGTTAAGCAAAACTGGTATGACGAGACAAGTTTGCGACCAGACACCATTATGCTCGCAACCTTAAATGTAGTTGGCCTAATAACGTGGAGTTCTTATGTGAGTTTTGACTCCAAAGGTGTTGAAGGCATTGTCTCCTAGATTCGAAAGTTTGCCTGGTTTGCCAATGTTTCTGTTTGGATTTTGAGTGGACTGAGGACGGGATGCTTTCTTTAACCTCCTAGGTTTCGGCTTTTGATATTTAGGCTTCTCATTGAACCAGAAGTTGATCCAATGACTAACACGTACCCTTGACATGTTGGTTTCTCCTTTTTGGAGATGGTGAAAAGCTGCAAACAAGTACTCGTAGCTTTGAGAGAGATGTCTAATTTTCCTTTCGTCAAGACCTGTTAATTCTCTAGCACATGAGATAACCTCCTCATACACGCTACCAACAATGGTGAGTCCTCCAAATCGGTGTAAATCGCAGAGAAAAAGTGATACTCACCAACTGAGGTATGTAGCGTGTTAATTTCTAGATACAATACCTCACAAAAAGCTCGGACAATGCTGTGGTTTCTATCATAAATAAAGAGTGATGCATATAAAGCTTCATAAAGGGAGGCATCTCAAAGAGTCTTCTTGCTTTTCCCTAAGATGTCCTCAAGCCATTTCTAATACTTTTCAATAAAGTCAAATTCGCCGTTGAGTTTTCAAAAACTTCCCCAATTTGATTCTCCGAAAATAATGTGCCTACCAAGAGTTTGGAAAGATGTTGTTCTTGGCTCCTTCGCATGGGTAAGGGATTTCAATGAGTAGACTCTTGTGCCATCATCTTTCCAATGACCAATTGTGTAGGTGAGGGCACTTGTGTTGAGGGCAATTCTCAGCAAAATTTTCATACATGGTAGGATGAACCAATAATTTGGTTTCTCTCTCATCTGAGTTGTCTACATGATCAATGATCAAGTGGTGTTTTTGGCCTAAAATGCTGAGCTCTTTGAATGTCACCATAGTGTTGTCTTGTGAAGAAAAGAATTTCAATATGCGTTATTCAGAAATTCTAATTGGGTGAACGTACAAGTCATTATGGTGAATCTTAAAAATGGTGGAAAGCCTAAAGCAATGAAACTTGTTCACGAACAGAGCTATTTTCGTAGCACCACCTCACTTAAAGACTTTATCGACAGACAAGCCAAAATAAGGCCCGTCAAAGCTCTATGGATATATGAGTTTAAATGAAACTCATCCACATGCCATTGAATCAAGTCTAAGTAAGGTTTATCCATGCATTATTAGTGCATAAATCAAGGAAGATTTATTAAGCACTATGAGGTGCAACTCAAAATAGAGCTCTCCAACATAATATGCATAGGAGTCCATAAGTGACTCCTCAAAGATGGTATATAAATCAACACCTTTAAGATTTCTCAAGCCTGATGAGGCTATCATAGAAATTAATGTCTCTGTGAATTTCTCAAGCCCGGTAAGGCTATCATAGAAATCAATGTCTCTAGGGATTTCTCATGCTCAGTGAGGTTGTCATCGAAATTAATGTCTCTAGGGATTCCTCAAGTCGGGTGAGGCTATCATAGAAATTGATGCCTCCAAGGATTTCTCGAGCCTTGTGGGACTATCATCAAAATTGATGCCTTCGGTGATTTCTCAAGCCTTGTGGGGTTATCATCAAAATTGTTGCCTTCGGTGATTTCTCAAATGTTGTAGGGCTATCATTGAAATTGATACCTCCACAAATTTCTCAAGCCTTGTGGGGCTATTATCGAAATTGATACCTATGGTGATTTCTTAAGCCTTATGGGGCTATCATTGAAGTTGCTACCTCCATGGATTTCTCAAGTCTTGTGGGACTATAATTGAAATTATTGTCTCCACAAATTTCTCAAAGTCTAGTGAAACTGTCATCAAATTTGATGCTTCTAAGGATTTTTCAAGCCAATATAGACCTTTCTTGAAGTTTAAGTATTGATGCGAGGTCATGGTGAAGTAGCATGCAAATTAAAAAAAAAAGAAAAGAAAAAGGATGGTGCAAATTTTGAAAGATTACTTACCAAAATTTGGGAAGTTCCTTGAAGCTTTGAAGAATGGTCATAGCTTGTTCGTGATTGTTATTAGAGTAATTTGAAAAAAAAAAGTGCTTGGAATTATTAAGACCATGGTCATAAAAGAATGTGCAAGTTATGAAGGTCGGAAGTCCATGTGTGAAAGCTGCATCCTACTTTTCTGTTCATGAAGTCAGCATATGGTTCGAGGAAAGTTTGATCACATGGAGTTAGAAAACAATTGAAAGGCAATTGCTTATTGAATATAGCACTGCGTACTGATGATTCAAAAGAAAATTAATGGTTAAATATGCTGCAATCATCCACGGACCAGTTATTCAAGGAAAAAAAAAAAAAAAGAGGAACTAAAGTTGACAACATCATCCACGAAATTTTTAGCAATTAATGTAGAAGAAAAGGTTTTCATATTGAAAGTGGAATTTGCACATAAATTTCATAACATGGGCATTTATTGGGGACATTCCACAGATATTTAGAGTGCAAGAATAATGGTTGAAAATCTCAACATCAAATAAATTTGGGAGAAGTCCAATTTTTGACAACAATTGAAAAACACATTTGTAGACACCAAATTTTGACACACCTTTGGTAAAAATATGTGTGTTACTTTATTTTAGGGGGTATTTTTTTTCATTTTTCGGGGGTCGAGTACAATTTTCGCATATTACGTCTAATTTGTCGTGTCAGGGGCAAAATGGTAATTTCACCATATAAATATTAGTTTATTTTATTTCTTAAATACATTGATTTTACTATTTTTATCATTATTTATGATTTTAATGATTTTTAGGAGTCATTTGTTATTTATTTAAAAATATGCTATTTTTAATTCAGCGGCACGTTCTCCAATGCACTATTTTTTACGATAATTTTCAAGTGAAAAATTTTATATTTGCATTTTTGAATACTCATAAATTTTCTGTAAAAATCTCATAATTTTTTAGAGGTCGTTTAGTATTTATTTAATTTTTATCTTTTGTTTATTAATAGCACGTTTCCCAATGCATTCTTTTTATGAGAAATTTTTCAATTAATTTTTTTTTATGCATATCTCATATATTCATGAATTTTCTAGAAATTTTTAATATTTATTTTAGTACTTTATTATTATTATTATTTGTTATTATTATTTTTTTTTATTATTAATCGCACATTTTTAATGTCATGTTAACTTTTGAATTTTTGCGATAAATTTTATTTATTTATTTTTTATATGACTATAAATTTCAGTATTTTCTTAGTAATTTTAGAGATCCCAATATTTTTATTTTTATTCTATTTCATTTTTGTTTTCCTTTATTTTCCTTCCACAAAAAAAAAAAAAAAAAAGTAGCAGGCTGCATTCTGCAGCCGGCCACTGTAGCAATATGGCTGCCATCAGCCTCATGACCAGATTTCAGCAGATTTGCAGGGATTTTGGGTGGATTTTCTTTCTTCTCCACCCACTCACCATCATCACAAAATCTCTCTTTGATTTTTGTTTTCAATCCCTGCATTTTTCTTTCTCCCTCTCCCTGCAATCACACACAAACCAGACACACACCTCACCAGTTTTCAGTCATCAGTTTTTGATTCACAGAAAATCTCACAGCTTTCCCTCACTTCTCTTGGCTCAGAACACACACACACTCGGCCAAACACATCTGCACTAATTTGCACTCACCTTTCTCCCAATTCCCTCACCTGCAGAAACTCTCCCTTACTCTCTCTGCCTTCACTTCAGCAGCAAAAACAACACACACAAACAACACACACGATACACAAAACACACACTCACAGACACACAAACATTCAAGCACTCTTCAATTCACTCTCTCTCTCTCGGTCATTGTCCCTGCAAAATCCATCACACAAACACACAACACACTCCCCCTCTCCTTCTTCCCTGGAGCTCACAGAAACATACACTGAGTCACATACAATTCACACACTAAATCACACAAGCACACAGACAAGCAACCATACACACACAGGCACACAGAAGCACTGCTTCATCCGGACTTCACAGAACCCAAAACACACACACACACACATTTTGCATCCTCTCTTTCGGCACTTCACAGAAACACACACAACCAGACACACACTTGCATACAAGCCTCACCACACAGGCACACAAACAGGCATACAACACACACGATTCACACAAATCACTCACACAATCACCATTCATGCACCAGACATCTCCATCTCCACAAACCTGCAAAACACAAGCTCACACTGCACTAAAACACTCACCTCACTGCACCACAGGCACACATACAACACGCACGATTCACTCAAATCACCTGCACAAGCACAAAAACACACACACAAATACATCGACCACATCCTGCAACATCCAATTCACCTTCACACACCAGACACAATACACACACCTGCATTTTCATCACACCACAGACCACACACAAAACACACGCAGATCACATACCACAAACACACATTCCACTACACCCCTGCACACACACCAGTTTCACATTCACCTGCACTGCACCCAAAAACAACACAGGCACACACACACACAATACACAGACTGCAAAACACATACACACACCTGCATAAATTAAAAAAAAAAAAAAAAAAAACAGCAACAGCATTAACAACAACAACAACAACCGGAGCACCACCAGCCCCGCCACGCACCACCACGGACCACCGATCACCAACCAACAGCCCCAAGCCACTCACGGGTTCAATCCGCCAGTGACACCGCCAACTCACCACTGCTGCCACTCGGACCGCCGCCATCAGCAACGCCCTTCCCTGGTCACTATCAACAGCCCTACCCAGGTATTATTTCTTTCTCCATCTTTCAATTTCGCTCATTAAATTTAGATAAATATAGGTTTGTGGATTTATGGTGTATTTAAGGGATTTTGGCATGATTTGGGGGGGGGTCAATTAGAGAGAGACTGACCGGAAGCAGAGGGAAATCGGGGAGGAAGAAGAGAGAAAAAGAAAAGAGGGAAAAGGAAGAAAAGAAAAGAAGAAAAGAAGAAAAGAAGAAAGAAAGAAAGAAAAGAAAGAAAAGAAAAAAAAGTAAAACCGGTAAAAAAAAATAAATAAATAAAATAAAATAAAATAAAATAAAAAAACGTTTTTAGTGAAACTACGTCGTTTTGACGTAGTTTCACTCAAAACTACGTCGTTTTGGTTAGTTAGTTTTTTTAATTTATTTTTAATTAATAATAGGTATTTATTTTATAGTCCTTATACTTTTCATTAATGCTACTGTGGCCCTGGAAATGTTTGATTTGTGCATTTAAATTTCTGTTTATTGTAGATTGACCCCCATAATTTAATTTTCTTTGCAATTAGGTCCCGATTAATTGCATTTAGGTCCCTCAACTTTTAGATAATTATAATTTTGCCCCCCTACGTTTTTTAATTTTTCATTTTGACCCCTATATTTGTCGGTAATTACATTTTGACCCCTATAATTTTTCTGGAATTGCAATTTTACCCTCTGATATTTATGAAATTGCAATTTTACCTCCCAAGCTTGCTGTTATTGTATTTTAGGCTTTAAATGTTGCTGGAATTCTGTTTTAGTCCTTGAATGTAGCTGGAATTTGCAATTTGATCCCTCACATTGCTGGAATTTTTGCATTTTTGTCCTCAAATTTGCTGGAATTTTATTTTTTGGCCCTTGTTGTTGCTGGAATTTATATTTTGGTCCTTTATGTTGCTGGAATTTGTTTTAAGACCTCCATTAATTGTTAGAATTATATTTTAGCCTTTTATTTGTTGCTGGAATTTGTATTTTAATGCTTGTAGTTGCTGGAATTTTTATTTTTGGCCCTTTTATATAGCTGAAAATTATAATTTGACCCTAGACATTGCTGTAAATTAGGTATTATTTAATGACTTTGCTGAAATTATATTTTTAGCTTTAAGTATTGCTGGAAATTTTTATTTTTGGGTATTATACTTGCTGAAGATTACATTTTAGCTTTTAAATTTGTTGTAAACTATGTCATTACCTTAATTAGGGTTTAAAATTATAATTTTACTCTTTTTGTTCCTCATAAATTACATTTTTCACTTTAGAATATTGCTTAAATTTTCACTTTTAATCCAAATCTTATAATATTTTATTTTTGTAAAAAAAAAAAAGTATTAATTAAAATTAGTTAAGTCCTCAAAGCTTTAAATTATTTCTTTTTACATTTTCTTTATTTATTTTTATCAAACTTATAATTAATGTTCTAGAATGGGGTCTTGTTAGTCTAATTAATGTTCAAATTAGTCTCTCTATTTCCCTTTTAGTTATTTTAATAATTCTTATTTGAGGTGTTAAAATTTCAATGTATGTATTATTGTATTTTATCCTCTATTATTATTATTAGTATTATTATTAGTTTTATTTTATTTTATCTTTGTTGTTTTGCTTTATTTATTTATTTATTTACTAACTTTATTTTTACTTAAACAATTTTCATTTTTCTCCTAAATGATTAATTATTGTTATCATTATTTTTCTTTCTCTTATTTTGTTTATTATTGCTATAATTGTTTGAATTATCATAGCATGTTCATAGTGATCGGTAGAAAATTATTCAATTAGTGATTGATTTATTAAATAGTGATAATTTTGACATGTTTGTTCATTTTAGTAGCCATTTATACCGGGTTTACGAATGAGAGGTACCTCGATTACCCTTCCAATATTTCTTTTTATGTGCTCCTACGTGCTCCTATGTGTTTTAATGTATTTTTTCTGTTTATAATTTTTGTTTATGTATGAATGTTTATTTATTTATGTCATATTATTTATTCAAATTTAATTTTGATTATTCAAAGAAATGTAATAGATAGGTAATTTTCTATTTAGCAAAAAAAAAATTTTTTGTATTTAGATAGTTAATGTAATAGATAGTTTACGTTTTATCTATTTAATTAAAGCCTATGTATTTTAGATAGAAAGTGTAATAGATAGGTTAGATAGGTTATTTTTAGACTGCAATTAGGTTATTCTCCGATGTAATAGTTAGGGCTTTGTGTGCTATGTGTGTTATGTGCTTGTGTGTTTTATTCGCTTTTCCTAGGAACTTGCATCTAGAATACCATGCTTATGTGCTATGTGCTCCTACTTGCTATTACTTGCTTTTATGTGATTTATTGCTTTAATACATGCTTTATTTATTTACTTGCTTTAATTATATATGTGTATCGTCGCCACACTAGTCCAACGCTAGTTGTGGTTAATCCCGGTTTCTTCGCTAGTCCAACGCTAGCGGAGAATTTTTAGAAAATAGGCTAGTCCAATGCTAGGCCTTTAGATCATTTTAGTATTAGGATCATTTCTCGCGTGTTCATGATATTTCACACACATTTTTATCTTTTAGGCCTTTTTCATTTTTGTATAATTTTTATATACTTTATCATTTATTATCTATTTTTAACATCTACCTAGTGCATAACATTTAGATTCCACTACACATAGAATTTTAGGTCATTTGTGTGATTTGACTAGAAATAGTCAATCTACTCACGTGGGAAGCGATGGCGTACATGTCGTTCCCCCCTCCGTGAGTAGAAACAGTTAGTCACGAGTTTATTAGTCCCCCGTACCCGTTATGTTGCATTCCTACTCTCTTTGATCATTTACTACCTATATTACTATTTTCCTTTTCTTTTGCATTTCATTTTGCATCTATACTCGTGACTCCATCGAGGTCTAGACTCGAGTTTCGCAATCAATGCGATAACTCCGACCAAACCTCAGTGGAACATTTCGTCCCTTATCGACATCATTTTTAGGATTAGATTTGCATTCATATAGTTGCATCCAAATGTGATAAAATCTTAGGGTTATATTAGGAAAATTTAGACTAAACCTCGCAACTAGTTTCGGCTAGGTTGAAAGGGTGCCTTAGGCACGAGCCTTTGCCTTCCCTTTCTTCAACTGTGACTCCCGAACCTTTTTCTCTTGTTTTCAAAGACCTGGAGTCGTCTAAAAGGGTTTTTCTTGTTTTTCCTATATTTTTCCAAAAATCATTTCTTTAAATAAATAATTTCCTAAATTTTTTACCTTTCCACAAAATATTTTCGGGTGACTTGGTACACCAAAACTCAATACCAAGTGGCGACTCCTTTTTCACTAAAAACCCTTTTTTAGACTCTATTTTCGGGCCCAAAAATCGTCGCATTTCAAAAGTCCCATTTTAGGCCCTTTTTCTTTTATTTTTTAAAGTAAAGCATTTGTTTTGTCACATTTTTATCGAATCATCTTTTACAAAGCATTTTCAAAAAATTAGTTTTTACAAAAATTTACACGCTTTTTTAATAACCACAACACTACATTTAATACTTCCTTTTCCCTTTTCCCGACATCTTCTTTACACTTTCTATTTATTTTCGAAAAATGGGGCGCGACAGCTGGCGACTCCACTGGGGATCACTAGTGAGTCCGAGCACTTGGTTTAGTCATTTTTTTTCTTTTTTTAAACCCTTTCATTTTATTGCATTTGGATGCTTAGGATTGCATTTTTATTTTTCTAGGTTTTTAGGTTTTTCTTTTGTATCTCACACACTTCCCGTCTCTCGGCTACTTATGTGATGTATGTATGATTTATTTACTTGTTACTGCTTTATTCGACCGCGCTTGCATTTGGGGAAGGGGTCAATCACCCTTAGAGCCCACGCGTGTTATTATTACATTCCTTCCTCTCATAAGGAGCACTTCATACGTGCATTCGACGTTTTTACCCTTTTTCTCTTTTTGGTGGTTGTCACCCACCCATCCCAGTTAGGAATAGGATTGATCTACCTAGGCATGTGCGCGGGGCACGATGTGCACGTAATCATGTTTGGGAGATCACCCGAACTCTCGGCTTGAGTCCACAAGTCTAGAGATTTGGGCTTTAAAACAGATCCACTCGGACACGTGGCCGGGGCACGATGTGCACGTAGCAGTGTCTGGGGGATCACTCGAGCCACCGACGAAAGGGTTTGGGATTGATAACCCTTACCCTTAGGTCTGAAGGCTTGGGAACCGACAGCTTAATTGAGTCTAGATGCATTAGCAAGCCCAACCTCATGCATCCATGTAGAATAACCTAGAGTAGAGTCAACCTTACCCTATCAGGTACATTATGCACGAGAGGAGGGAATCCACCTCTCTTTATTTATCTTTTTTAGTTATATTGTTTATTGCTTTATCAATGTGTTATGTGATATTGTTGAAAACTAACGCATTCTCTCTCGTTTTGATTACATTCATAAACCGTAGAATAAAGAGCCCTGGTACGGTGCTCTTATAGGAAATTGACCCATTTTTGGCATATTTATATTTTTCATCTTATAAGTTCATTTCTTTAAAATATATAAATATATAGTATCTCCTAGTTTTTCACAAAGGTTTATTTTTTATAAACCGAAAATACCCGAGAGTTCAATAATGATAATTTTTATAAATTTCAAAAAAAAATATATATATATAAATAAAAATAAAAAAAAATCTGATTTTTTGACTTGTATACACCATGTTTAAGTTGCAAACCCGAACTTCTCTTTTTAAGACGTTTTTTACTATACATACCTATTTTGTAGCAAATGCATCTTTTGTACAGTGTATGACCCATTTTTCTATAAAAAAAAAATAATAATAAAATAAAATAAAATAAAATAAAATAAAATATGCATAATTGTAGATAGGATTCTTTAACATTGTCGTTTCAAAAGCTTTGTCTATTTTGTTTTACTTTAATAAACTGGCATCATGCATCAACCCTAGAAGGGGATGCCGCCTAGGGAACCCCATTTTAGGAAATAAGCCAACCTTGTTTCCCGTGGGTATATAACCCTTTTATGGGAATTGCACGTTTAAATTTGCTGTAAAACTCGAGAAGTAGGGCCTGTAGGTAAGGTATCTGATATGAGTGGCATGCTTCAGATGGACAGTCCGCGGCGTATCTATCAGATGTTGGCAGTCCCACCCGAAATCCAGAAATGGCCAACTCTCATGTCCTCTAGTGAAATCAATCAAGTAGCAGCGTTCTTAGGGCCAATTGGTGATTTTAAAGATATAGAGGCAGATGGACGTTTGGTGGAAGCTTTGGTTCACCTATGGGATCCCAGTTGCTCAGCATTCAGGATCGGGGATCGAGAGATGACTGTCACTATTGAAGAAGTGTCCGGTTTGCTGAATTTGACAACGAAACATACATCAATAGTGTTTCCAACCGCTTCAGGAAAGGCCGAATTCTGTCATTTTACTGGTTTAAAAGAATTTGTAATTCAAGGGTCAGATCAGAGTGTGGATGTAAAGTTTCTATTCGATCGGTTCGCAGTAAGAGATGGGTTCGACCGACACATGGAGGACTTCACATTCACATCTAGGATGATATGGGAGCATAAGAGACCGATGGTGTATGGGTTCGTAATGGCCGGCATCTACCTTTTCCCTAGGAGAGACAAGAGGATAGGCTTCAAGACCACCAAGTTCATGACCGATCTATTCTTTGGTATTGGAAGCCAAAGAGTTTCTATAGTACCAACGGTAGTGGCAGACATATTCGTTTCATGCACGAATTGTCAAAGAGGAGAAAATTTCTTCCACGGGCCAAATCGAATTCTGTATATATGGGCTATGGAACATTTCAAGAGGCATTCACCTGTCCGTGATAGTTTGCCATTGGTCGGATATAACTGGATTGTTACTCATCATAAGAGGGTTGATAAGAATGACAGACCAATGAATTCATCTGAATATTTGGATTTTTTGAAGACTTTGCCAGACCAAGGAGTCAGATGGGTATTAGATTGGACCGATTGCCTTAAGCCAGCTTTACGTACAAAGTCATCAGATTTCATACCGTTGTTAGGGACTCAGGGCATTGCTGCCTACACACCGAAGAGGTTTCTTAGACAACTTGGACGTGTTCAGGGCCTGCCACCCACACCCGAACTAGCTAATTTCACCATCAGTTTTGATAAAGGAATTTGTCCATATCCTGTTCCAATGAAGACCCAAATCACTTCTGCTTGGGGCACATTATCCAATGATGACAACATTGTCTATGATTCGCAATCCAAGCAAATGGGTTTGGTCACTCCCCAGTACGAAGATTGGTTTCGGAATCTCAAAGGGAACAGACCGCAAGTGGCACCGTCCGAGGAAGTAAGAAGATTGATGGCCATCATCGAGGCAAAAGATAAAGAAAACCTGCAACTAAAACAATCTATGGAGATAAACAAGCAAATGGCAGAACGAAATAAAGAGTTGTACGAGCAGTCAAGGGAGAAGCATCAAGAGCTGAAAAGGAAATGCAGTGAATTGTATGATGTAGCAGAACGCATGAAAAATCCCTACTTTAGAGAATCAAAAGATGCTATGATAGATAGGCTAAAGAGGTTTAATGACTTTGTACACAGCCGTCTTCGAGAGATGATGTAAACAGTGAATTTTAAATTTTAGATCTATCAATGAAAATGGTTTTCTTTTTTTCTGACTTGAAAGTACAGGTTTGGTAAACAGGCCCTACTTCGACAGTAATGCATCATGTTAGGCCTACCCTTGGCATAATAAGGGCACCCCCTAAGACATGCATCTGAATCATTTATATACTTACTAATTTTAGTCTTTTTCTCTTTTTTATGATAATAAAATTGACAGTGACAATGACGCTGGGGCGACTAAACCTTCCTTCTTTTTTATGTACGTTCCAGGTACTTTAAATCATAGCTTCATTTCAAAGAAGCCCCATCGTTACCAGATCCCGAAGTCAAGCTTTGAAACGTATAAACATGAGTTCGACTCCGGATGTTTCGGAAAGGCCAACTCAAGCAGTGTCTGTGGATTTCTCTGCATTGGGAGCTCAGTTGAGTGAAGTGTTGGGCAAGTTTAATGAATTGAGTGCAGAAATGGCATCACAAAGGCGTGTAATCGATCAACTTGTGGCAAACAGCAGTGGTGGTGCTCCAAACAACCCGACACCAGCAGTTGACCACACCCCTGAGCAGGTTAACCAGTTACCTCTCACAACCAATATGCAAGCTGCTTCCATTCCATCTTTTGCCAATCCCATTGAGGGACCGTCGGCCCATTTTAACTCTGATCCTTTACACATGCGTCCTAATTACGTCCAAACGAACCTTCCTAATTACCCAGTTCCCCAATCTCATCCACATATCAACCCAAACATTCCACCCAATTTTCAAGTACCTCATCATCAAACTGCAGAACCTTTTGTTTGGGATGTGGCTTCTCAAGGAAAACCAGCCATGGATGAAAATGCCACCACTGCGGATAAAGATTTGCTAAAAAGATTGGATCGATTTGAGGATTTCATGAAGAAAAGTCAAGGGCTACACAAGCATGGCGGGTTAGGCTATGATGATCTTTGTCTTTTTCCAGACGTTCAGTTACCATTGGGTTTTAAGGCACCTAAATTCACTAAGTATGATGGAACTGGAAACCCCAAGACGCATCTTAAGATGTTTGCCAACAAACTTGGCAAACCGGTAGACGATGAAAATTTACCAATGCGTCTGTTCCCTGAGAGTCTGGAGGGTGATGCATTAGACTGGTATTCGAATTTGAAGCCTCAGGAGATAAAGAGTTGGTTAGATCTGTCAACGGCTTTTGTCAAGCAGTATGAATTCAACTGTGAATTGGCTCCAACACGAACCACGCTGGAGAGTACTAAGAGGAAGCCTTCAGAGGATCATAAGACATACGCCAAACGTTGGAGAAAGTTGGCTGCCAAGGTGGAACCTCCCATGAATGAAGAGGAGATTGTCCGAACTTTCATTAAGGCCCACGACCCGCCATATTTTGAGGAAATCTTTCGCATGTCAGGAAGTTCGTTTTCTGCCATCATCAACAAGTTAGAGGAATATGATGAATTTGTCAAGGCGGGCAAAATTGTTAATGTGACAGCCTTGAAGTTACAGTTGGAAGCTTTGCAAAATCAGAATCCGGGCAGTAATGGGAAGAAACCCCTGTTTAAAAAGAAGGAAGGAGAGACTGCTTTTGTATGGGATCAAGGCCCATCCTTCAGACCCAGAATTCAAAACTATCCTCCATACACAACCCCTTACCAACAACCTCTCCATCCTCAACCAGTCTATCACACTAACACCCAGCATCATCATCATCAACCCAACTATCCAAATTTTTCTGTTCCACTACCAGCTTCCCGACCAACTTTTCAAAATTACCCTCGTCCTCCATATAACCCAAGACCACCACAACAAAACAACATCCATATCACACCAAACCCATTTCAAGCTAACCGAGACCAAATTCAAAGGCCACCCCGAACTTACACCAATCTGGGCCGTCCCATTGACCAACTATATGAGCAGTTGAAAGCCGCTGGCAAAATTGGAGTGATCCCTGCAAAAGTTTACAATAAGGGTTTGCCTGCGGGATACAATCCCCACGCTATTTGTGCATACCATTCAGGGAGTCCAGGACACTCAACGGTCAATTGTTGGACTTTAAAGAATCATATTCAGGACATGATTGAGTCTGGAGAGATCGTTCTTAGAAGACCGGGGGAGCAGGGACCCAGTGTGAGCAAAAACCCTCTTCCAGAGCATGGAAACACTGTAGGAGCCATCACTGCTGACGAGGAATTGGATGATCCTGCTTCGTATATTGTGGATGAGTATGAGATCGAGAGTATAATGGAAGCTGATTTGGTCAAGATGAAGGAAGGGTTTTCTGCTAAAGTGCCAGTAGTAAATGTACGAGGAGGGCCTCTTCCAAGATGAGCTGAAACAATCAGTGCCCAGAAAAGATGAACCTTTTGTATTAGAAAGATGTCTTGATCCGTTCATTTTGGACCTGCCCCCTTTTGAATTGGATATGCCTGAACCCGTTGTAATCGAATTTCCAGAACAGATGCCTGTGAATAGTTTACAGGAAGTACCATGGAATTACGAGGAACCCGCATTGTTGATTGGGAAAAAGAAGTTGTTGAAAGAAGAAGTTGATGCTGTCACTAGATCTGGGAGAATTTTAGGAGAGTCCGAGACGAATGCCCAACCCAAAGCTCAAGGAAATTCTCTGTTGCCTAAGCAACCCGTATCTGAAAAGGATGCTTTGGATTTTTTGAAATTGATTAAGAGAAGTGAATACAAGATAGTGGAACAGCTGGACAAGGCACCTGCCCATATCTCTTTCCTGAACTTGCTCTTGACTTCTGAATTACACAGGGAAGCTTTGCTCAAAGTGCTTAATGAGACTCACGTTTCTAAAAATATTCCCGTTGACAAATTTTCTAATGTTGTGGGCAGCATTCTCACCTCAGCTCATATTAGTTTCTCTGACGACGATTTGACTGCAGAAGGGATTGCACACAACAAGGCATTGTACATATCAGTGCGTTGTAACGGAAAGCTGTTACCAAGGGTTTTGGTGGATAATGGATCAGCTTTAAATATCTGTCCGTGGGCTACTATTGTCAAACTGGGGCTATCTGATGTTAAGCTTCGCACATCAGCTGTCGTGGTGAGAGGCTTTGATGGAACTAGGAGGGAGCCGATGGGTGAAATCGATTTGGTTTTAGAAGTTGGCCCAGCTCAGTTTCAAGTTTCTTGTCAAGTCATGGATTTCTCTGGCGCTTATAATGTTCTGTTGGGGAGACCGTGGATACATACTTCTAACTTGGTGCCTTCTTCACTGCATCAGATGCTCAGATTTATTGTGAATGATCAGTTAATTACCGTGTTCGCTGAAGATGACTGTGCAATGATGGTTAATGCCAATTCAAAATGGAGAGGCGGGGAAAAACCTTCTGTTTCTGCTCATCGTGTTGAAGATGTTATCTCTACGGGGTGGGTTATGAAGAACGAATCATTCATCAGAATAGATGTATCTGAAGCTAGCGTCATGATGGCTAAAGAAATGATCCGAGGAGGTTATGAGATAGGGAAGGGTCTCGGAAGAAATTTGCAAGGGCTTCTGGAACCAATAGAGCTCCCAATGCAAAAGGACACCTTCGGATTAGGATTTCATCCAACTGCAAAAGATAGAAGGGAGATGAGAATCCGAAAACTTGCCGAAAAGGAAGGAAAGCGGTTCGAGATGCATGTTCCGCCATTGTGCTACACTTTTCCTCGCTCATCTGGGGTGGTGATATCTGATCTCGATGAAGAGAATTCTGCAGATGGGATTGAATTGGGTATATCTCAGTTGTTCGTCGGAGCTATCTGTGGTGTCACCCCGTCAGAATCTTCTGAATTTCTAACAATCGCTGAGGGTGCCCTTCAAAATTGGACAGCTGATTATCTCCCAATTCAAAGGGAGTTTCGGTAAATTCAGGGGATTGTCTTTTGTTCAGACTCATGCTTAGATAGGGCCTTACTTAGGATATTTTGTTTAATGACTGCTTTTGTTTCTTGACTCTAATTTCTTTTGCATATACCAACATCTTGTAAGTCAAAATGTGTTTTATTTTGGTATAGAATTTCAAGATGAATGTGTCCTTGAGTAAGGTCCCTATCTTTAAAGATGACGTCTTTTGTTGATTTGCAGTTTATTTCTAAATTTGAAACAATGAAGAATTTTCTCATTGGTTTTAATAATTTCTTTTTATTTATTTGTTTTTGTATGTGTGTGTTATCTTTTTCAGATGGCCATCAATAAAATCATTTGACCCTTTGGATATCACCATTCTAGAAGTTGATGATTGCAATCTCGATATCTCTTGTGAATCTGAAATTATGGAATCTGAAATTGAAAACGAGATTGATACCGAGGGAGAATATGAATCTTTGTCAAAAACTCTTGAACAATATGAAGAGAAACCCAAACCGAATTTAGAAGAAACAGAATCCATTAACATTGGCACTGAAACAGAGATTAAGGAAATCAAAGTCAGCATTCATTTGAATAAAAAGCAAAAACAGGAGATGATTGAATTTTTGACGTTATTTCAAGATGTTTTTGCATGGTCATATGATGATGTAGCTGGAATTTCTACAGACATAGTAGTTCATAAATTGCCAACGGATCCAAATATTTCACCCGTGAAGCAGAAGCCTCGCAAGTTTAAACCAGATATGAGTCTCAAAATCAAGGAACAAATCGTAAAGCAACTCAATGCTGGGATCATCCTGGTGTCTCATTACCCCATTTGGCTTTCAAATCCCGTTCCTGTTCCGAAGAAAAATGGAGAAGTGCGAGTTTGTGTGGATTATAGAGATCTTAACAGGGCAAGTCCAAAAGATGATTTTCCGCTACCGAACATTCATATCCTTTTGGACAATACTGCAGGGCACGATGTCGTATCATTTGGAGATTGTTTTTCGGGGTATCACCAGATTTTGATGGCAGAGGAAGATAGAGAAAAGACTACTTTTGTCACCCCTTGGGGAATATTTTGCTATAGGGTGATGCCTTTTGGATTGAAAAATGCCGGAGCCACTTATCAAAGGACAATGACAACTTTGTTTCATGATATGATCCACAAAGAGATGGAGGTTTACGTGGATGACATCATAATCAAATCTAAAAGGGTCGAGGATCACTTGGTGGATTTGAGAAAATTATTTGAAAGATTGAGGAAATACAATTTAAAGTTGAATCCTGCTAAGTGTGCCTTTGGAGCCCCAGCCGGCAAATTATTGGGGTTTATTGTTAGCCAGAGAGGCATCGAGATAGATCCTGCCAAAATCAAAGCAATTCGCGACATGCCAGTTCCGAAGACTCAAAGAGATGTAAAAAGTTTTTTGGGAAGAATCAATTTCATTGGCAGGTTCATCGCCCAACTGACTTCTACTTGTGAACCTTTGTTCAAGTTGTTGAAGAAAAATGTACCCATCAAATGGAATGAGGATTGTCAAAAGGCTTTTGATAAAATTAAAGATTATTTGTTGAATCCCCCAATTTTAGTGCCGCCCCAACCTGATAGACCTCTGATTATGTACTTATCTGTGCTTGACGAAGCTGTAGGATGTGTTTTGGGGCAACATGATGAATCGGGAAAAAGAGAACAGGCCATCTACTATCTCAATAAGAAATTTACTGCGTATGAGGCTAATTATTCGTTTCTGGAGAGAAGCTGTTGTGCGTTGGCTTGGGCGGTTCAAAAACTAAGGCATTATTTGCTTAGTCACACCACCTACCTCATTTCTCGTTCTGATCCATTGAAGTATTTGTTGGAAAAACCAATGCTTACTGGACGGATGGCCAAATGGCAGATGATTCTCTCTGAATTTGACATTGTTTTCACCACGCAGAAGGCGATTAAAGGGCAGGCTATAGCGGATCACTTGGCAGAAAATGCAAGAGAGAATGATTACCAGCCACTCAATACTTATTTTCCAGATGAAGAAATCTTGTTCGTTGGTGCAATTGAAGATATGAGTGAGCAGTACTCGGGGTGGAGATTGTTCTTTGATGGCGCTTCAAATGCTTTTGGGGCTGGAATCGGTGCTGTTCTAGTTTCACCCGAAGGGAAGCATTATCCTGCAACGGCCAAGCTGTGTTTTCCTTGCACTAATAATATGGCCGAATACGAAGCCTGTATTCTTGGATTGAAGATGGCATTAGAGATGGAGGTTAAAGACTTGGATAGGCATTTAGTGATTCCGACTTGCTCGTACATCAGACGCTCAAGCAATGGGCAACTCGAGATTCTAAAATCATTCCCCTATCATTGCAGTCTACTCGGATCTAGGCTTCCAAGTTCAGAAAGTTTGGAGTTTCGGCACATTCCACGGACACGTAACGTGTTTGCAGACGCCTTGGCTACTTTGTCCTCAATGATTAAACATCCCGATGAATTGGTAATTGAACCCATCCAAATTCTGACTTCAAGAGGAGCCAGCTCATTGTTGGGTTGCAGAAGAAGTTTCAGACGGTCGGCCTTGGTACCATGATATCAAAGAATTCATTAAAACTGGATCTTATCCTCCTGGTGCTAATGCAGTTTCAAAAGGGCTTTTTGCGCAGAATGTCTTCAAAATTCTTTTTGAATGGAGAAATACTGTACAAGAGAACGTCTGATTTGGGTCTGCTTAAGGTGTGTTGATAAGGAAGAGGCCCACCAAATGATGAAAGAAGTTCACAGCGGTGTGTGTGGACCGCACATGAATGGGCATTTGTTGGCTAAGAAGATCATGAGAATGGGATATTTTTGGCTTACTATGGAAGCACGACTGTGTAAGATTTTGTTCGAAGTGTGTATAAGTGCCAAATGCATGGTGACTGTGATACATGCTCCTCCTACGGAACTACATAGTATGACTGCTCCTTGGCCATGTTCGATGTGGGGAATGGATGTAATTGGAACCATTGATCCGCCCGCTTCGAATGGACATCGTTTCATTTTAGTGGCAATAGAGTATTTTACCAAATGGGTTGAGGCTGCATCTTACAGGCATGTGACTAAAAAGGTCGTGGCAGATTTTCTGAAAAATCATATCATTTGTCGCTTTGGAGTGCCAGAATCGTTAATCACTGATAATGCCAAAAATCTCAACAACGACATGGTGGACGGGTTGTGTGAACAATTCAAAATCAATCATAGAAATTCTGCCATTTACCGACCCCAGATGAACGGAGCTGTGGAAGCTGCCAATAAGAATTTGAAGAAGATCATTCGAAAGATGACTGACACACACAGGGATTGGCACGAGAAGCTGCCTTATGCATTGATGGGATATAGAACTGCCGTAAGGACTTCTACTGGGGCAACTCCTTACTCTCTTATGTATGGAATGGAGGCGGTAATACCTGTTGAAGTGGAGATTCCGTCATTACGTGTATTGATGGATGTTCAATTGGAAGAGGCTGAATGGGTCAGAGAACGTCATGAGCAATTATCATTGATCGATGAAAAGCGGTTAAATGCTGTTTGTCACGGACAGTGCTACCAGAAACGAATGGCCCGGGCTTATCAGAAGAAAGTCAAGACCTCGCCAATTCGAGATTGGAGACAAGGTTTTAAAGCGAATTCTTCCTATTCAAGAAGAGGCGAAAGGGAAATTCGCTCCAAATTGGCAAGGTCCATTCATTATCAGGAAGGTATTATCAGGTGGAGGTCTCGTGCTGGCGGAGATGGATGGTCAAGAATTTCCTCAAATCATCAATTCAGACTTGGTAAAAAAGTTTTACATTTGATTAGTAAATTTTCTTTCAAAATTATTGCGAAAAGAGACGGATCAAAGGCGGGCCTTCTTTCTTTCCCCTTGAATATTCTTCTCCTCTAGTTTTCCCCTTTGAGCTTTCAGAATTCATGAATTTCGTTTCATAACCCACTTGACGGTTGCACCCCACACTGGGGCAAGATTTTGTTTTGTTGTTTGTTCGTTAAAAAAAAAAAAAAAAAAGCGATAAATTGGGACAAATTTTAATGAAAAAAAAAAAGAAAAAAAAAAGAAAAAAAAGAGAAGAGAGCAAAAGCAAGAAATAAAAGTTAGGATAATTCGTTTGGAAGAAATGCAACCTCAACACAATCAACCCTTTTCACAAATTCTGCTTTCCAGCTTTAACATTTTAGACACCTTAACCTGATCCCATATTGAAAAGTCGAGAATGTTACCGACCTCCGTCTTTATTCTGTAATAATTTTGATATGAAAATTTGCAAATAAAAAAGGGCATATGATGTTAATATATCTATCCCAAGTTCATCAAGGGAAGATTGTCTTACTGATGCCAAATATTTTTCAAATACTAGTCTGATTTAATGAAATGGGGAATGACCACTCAAGATTCGAATGATTGTTGTTCTATGTCTTCGTTTGCAAAGGTGAAAACCCGAAAGGGCGCCTCAAAAAAAAAAAAAAAAAAAAAAAGGGGCGGGGGAAACCTTAGTGAAAACCTGAAAGGGCGCTAAGGTGGGAATCTTGTGCACCTAAACGAAACTGGATGGAGGAGAAAAGACGAAGCTGAAGAGCTGGTGACTATGTTCGCCTGGGTTTTCTCTTTATGGTTGTTCTTCTTCTGGCAGTATCAAGCTTCTGATTGATAATATCCAAAAGGGTCAAATGTGATATTCTTGGTCAAAAGCCTGGTTTCAACTTCGCGGAATAATCGTTTTGTCATAGTTGAAATTCTAAACTTATATTAAAAAAAAAAAAAATCATTTTACACCTACCTTTACTTGTTGCAATGTGTTGTTTTCCCATTTTGTAATTTTGTTTTCAAATTATTGAAAGATGATGATTGCATAAAATATCTATGTGTACATATATATGTATATATAAGGATAGTGAAATTAAATAAATCGTTTGCATTAGTCCATTCATTGAATTTGTGTCAAGAGACAATCCTCTTAATTTATCATGAAAATCACGGCATTCGATGTTTGCAAGTCATAGTGAAAGGACAATTGGTGGATGCTGATAGACTGCAAAGATCAGAAATGGCTCACAGGGATGGATTTGGGATTAGATGTCAATATCAAGAACTCATGTTTACACGTTTCATAAAGCCTGAGGGGTCACACGGTGGCGGCACGCTGTTTAATCATCTTTTCATTTTTCGAGCTGCAGGTAAAATCATGAGTTCGTCATTGATATTCCATCAAAAGATAAGACTGAGGCAAGTCTTTTGTAGCTAACAATGATCTAATTGGAGCGTAACTCCAATCAAAGATTGATTTTAAGCTGACACTGGGGCAAATTTTTTTGAGAAAAATTTGATTTCACATTGATGCTTTATGTTTAAATACACTGCGAGAATGACTAATTTCAAATTTACACTGAAAAAAAAAAAATTGTTTTTGAAAAATTTTGGTTTCACATTGATTTTGACATCTCATGTTTGAATCCGTCTTGAAAAATGACTAACTTCAAACTTACACTGAGGCAAATTTTAAAGAATGAATTTCAAATTGATTTCACTTGATTTATACTATGGAAAAATTTTGGTATAAAATTTTATTTATTTATTTATTTATCTATTTCAAATAGATTTTAACAAGGGAAAAGAGGAGATCTTAAGGGAGAGATTTCAAATTGATACAAGATTTAATACTGGGGCAAGAAAAAAAAAAAAAAAATCTCTGTCACGTATTTGTCCAGCACACCGAACATTTCATATTGACCTGTGGATCGTTTGCAACATATTTATCCTTTTCACGTACTTGTCTAGCAATTAAACGTTTCACATTGTTTTGTGGGTTGCTTTTCGACTAAAAAAAAAAAAAAAAAAAAAAAACTTTTTCATGCATGTCCAGCAAACTGGACCTTCACGTTTAATTTTCTTGTACTCACCCCAGCAAACTGGGTGCATGTCCAGCAAACTGGACCTTTCATGTTTACATTTTTAAAGTTTGGCAAACCAAACTTTGTACTGCATTCCACCCCAGCAAACTGGGTGCATGTCCAGCAAACTGGACCTTCACGTTTAATTTTCTTGTTTTCACCCCAGCAAACTGGGTGCATGTCCAGCAAACTGGACATTCACGTTACATTTTTAAGTTTTCACCCCAGCAAACTGGGTGCATGTCCAGCAAACTGGACCTTTCATGTTTACATTTTTAAGTTTGGCAAACCAAACTTTGTACTTGCATTCCACCCCAGCAAACTGGGTGCATGTCCAGCAAACTGGACCTTCACGTTTGATTTTCTTGTTTTCACCCCAGCAAACTGGGTGCATGTCCAGCAAACTGGACCTTCACGTTTAATTTCTTGTACTCACCCCAGCAAACTGGGTGCATGTCCAGCAAACTGGACCTTCACGTTTAATTTCTTGTATTCACCCCAGCAAACTGGGTGCATGTCCAGCAAACTGGACCTTTCACGTTTACTTTTCTAAGTCTGGCAAACCGGAATTCGCATTGTTTTCACCCCAGCAAACTGGGTGCATGTCCAGCAAATTGGACCTTTCACGTTTACATTTTTAAGTTTGGCAAACCAAGCTTTGTACTGCATCTCACCCCAGCAAACTGGGTGCATGTCCAGCAAACTGGACCTTCACGTTTAATTTTCTTGTTTTCACCCCAGCAAACTGGGTGCATGTCCAGCAAACTGGACATTCACGTTTACATTTTAAGTTTTCACCCCAGCAAACTGGGTGCATGTCCAGCAAACTGGACCTTTCATGTTTACATTTTTAAGTTTGGCAAACCAAACTTTGTACTGCATTCTACCCCAGCAAACTGGGTGCATGTCCAGCAAACTGGACCTTCACGTTTGATTTTCTTGTTTCACCCCAGCAAACTGGGTGCATGTCCAGCAAACTGGACCTTCACGTTTAATTTCTTGTACTCACCCCAGCAAATTGGGTGCATGTCCAGCAAACTGGACCTTCACGTTTAATTTCTTGTATTCAGCCCAGCAAACTGGGTGCATGTCCAGGCAAACTGGACCTTTCACGTTTACTTTTCTAAGTCTGGCAAACCGGAATTCGCATTGCATTTCACCCCAACAAACTGAATGCACGTCCAGCAAACTGGACCTTCATATTTAATTTCTTTGCACTTCGTCATTCCTAGCAAACTAGGCCACACACTTCTCCAACAAACTGGACGTTTCACATTTTGTTTTAATTTGATTTTTCAAGTCGGGCAGCCCAAACTTTTACTTTCATCATTCGAACTACGTTTTGACCTGATTCCCTTATAAGGGATACGTAGGCAACTCTTAGAGAATCCGGTCATATTCCTCACTCTTTATTTGTTTACATTCTTACATCTTATATGTTTAAATATTTATCTTTGCTTTTGTGTTTAGGTGAGTCAAAATTCGGTGTTGTCTACGTCTTTGTCTGAAATCTCTGCAAGATTCCCGACAAAGAGGGGCAAGCTGTAGACACCAAATTTTGACACACCTTTGGTAAAAATATGTGTGTTACTTTATTTTAGGGGGTATTTTTTTTCATTTTTCGGGGGTCGAGTACAATTTTCGCATATTACGTCTAATTTGTCGTGTCAGGGGCAAAATGGTAATTTCACCATATAAATATTAGTTTATTTTATTTCTTAAATACATTGATTTTACTATTTTTATCATTATTTATGATTTTAATGATTTTAGGAGTCATTTGTTATTTATTTAAAAATATGCTATTTTTAATTCAGCGGCACGTTCTCCAATGCACTATTTTTTTACGATAATTTTCAAGTGAAAAATTTTATATTTGCATTTTTGAATACTCATAAATTTTCTGTAAAAATCTCATAATTTTTTAGAGGTCGTTTAGTATTTATTTAATTTTTATCTTTTGTTTATTAATAGCACGTTTCCCAATGCATTCTTTTTATGAGAAATTTTTCAATTAATTTTTTTTTATGCATATCTCATATATTCATGAATTTTCTAGAAATTTTTAATATTTATTTTAGTACTTTATTATTATTATTATTTGTTATTATTATTTTTTTTATTATTAATCGCACATTTTTAATGTCATGTTAACTTTTGGAATTTTTGCGATAAATTTTATTTATTTATTTTTTATATGACTATAAATTTCAGTATTTTCTTAGTAATTTTAGAGATCCCAATATTTTTATTTTTATTCTATTTCATTTT
>CM045573.1:9446959-9504459 GCA_024721245.1 Mitragyna speciosa
TGAAAACCTGAAAGGGCGCTAAGGTGGGAATCTTGTGCACCTAAACGAAACTAGGATGGAGGAGAAAAGACGAAGCTGAAGAGCTGGTGACTATGTTCGCCTGGGTTTTCTCTTATGGTTGTTCTTCTTCTGGCAGTATCAAGCTTCTGATTGATAATATCCAAAAGGGTCAAATGTGATATTCTTGGTCAAAAGCCTGGTTTCAAACTTCGCGGAATAATCGTTTTGTCATAGTTGAAATTCTAAACTTATATTAAAAAAAAAAAAAAAAATCATTTTACACCTACCTTTACTTGTTGCAATGTGTTGTTTTCCCATTTTGTAATTTTGTTTTCAAATTATTGAAAGATGATGATTGCATAAAATATCTATGTGTACATATATATGTATATATAAGGATAGTGAAATTAAATAAATCGTTTGCATTAGTCCATTCATTGAATTTGTGTCAAGAGACAATCCTCTTAATTTATCATGAAAATCACGGCATTCGATGTTTGCAAGTCATAGTGAAAGGACAATTGGTGGATGCTGATAGACTGCAAAGATCAGAAATGGCTCACAGGGATGGATTTGGGATTAGATGTCAATATCAAGAACTCATGTTTACACGTTTCATAAAGCCTGAGGGGTCACACGGTGGCGGCACGCTGTTTAATCATCTTTTCATTTTTCGAGCTAGCAGGTAAAATCATGAGTTCGTCATTGATATTCCATCAAAAGATAAGACTGAGGCAAGTCTTTTGTAGCTAACAATGATCTAATTGGAGCGTAACTCCAATCAAAGATTGATTTTAAGCTGACACTGGGGCAAATTTTTTTGAGAAAAATTTGATTTCACATTGATGCTTTATGTTTAAATACACTGCGAGAATGACTAATTTCAAATTTACACTGAAAAAAAAAAATTGTTTTTTGAAAAATTTTGGTTTCACATTGATTTTGACATCTCATGTTTGAATCCGTCTTGAAAAGGACTAACTTCAAACTTACACTGAGGCAAATTTTAAAGAATGAATTTCAAATTGATTTCACTTGATTTATACTATGGAAAAATTTTGGTATAAAATTTTATTTATTTATTTATTTATCTATTTCAAATAGATTTTAACAAGGGAAAAGAGGAGATCTTAAGGGAGAGATTTCAAATTGATACAAGATTTAATACTGGGGCAAGAAAAAAAAAAAAAAAATCTCTGTCACGTATTTGTCCAGCACACCGAACATTTCATATTGACCTGTGGATCGTTTGCAACATATTTATCCTTTTCACGTACTTGTCTAGCAATTAAACGTTTCACATTGTTTTGTGGGTTGCTTTTCGACTAAAAAAAAAAAAAAAAAAAAAACTTTTTCATGCATGTCCAGCAAACTGGACCTTCACGTTTAATTTTCTTGTACTCACCCCAGCAAACTGGGTGCATGTCCAGCAAACTGGACCTTTCATGTTTACATTTTTAAGTTTGGCAAACCAAACTTTGTACTGCATTCCACCCCAGCAAACTGGGTGCATGTCCAGCAAACTGGACCTTCACGTTTAATTTTCTTGTTTTCACCCCAGCAAACTGGGTGCATGTCCAGCAAACTGGACATTCACGTTTACATTTTTAAGTTTTCACCCCAGCAAAACTGGGTGCATGTCAGCAAACTGGACCTTTCAGGTTTACCATTTTAAAGTTGGCAAAACAAAAACTTTGTACGCATTCCACCCCCAGCAAATGGGTGCCATGTCCAGCAAACTGGACCTTCACGTTTTAGCTTCTTGTTTCACCCAGCAAACTGGGTGCATGTCCCAGCAAAACTGGACCTTCACGTTAATTTCATTTTACTTGTACTCACCCCAGCAAACGGGGTGCATGTCCAGCAAACTGGACCTTCACGTTAATGTCTTGTATTACCACAGCAAAACTGGGTGCATGTCCAGCAAACTGGACTTTACGTTTACTTTTCTAAGTTGGCAAAACCGGGGATATGCGCATTGTTTTCCACCCCAGCAACCTGGGGTGCATGTCCAGCAAATTGGACCTTTCACGTTTACATTTGAAGTTTGGCAAAACCAAGCTTTGTACTGCCAATCCTAACCCCAGCAAACTGGGTGCATGTCCAGCAAACTGGACCTTCACGTTTAATTTTCTTGTTTTCACCCCAGCAAACTGGGTGCATGTCCAGCAAACTGGACATTCACGTTTACATTTTAAGTTTTCACCCCAGCAAACTGGGTGCATGTCCAGCAAACTGGACCTTTCATGTTTACATTTTTAAGTTTGGCAAACCAAACTTTGTACTGCATTCTACCCCAGCAAACTGGGTGCATGTCCAGCAAACTGGACCTTCACGTTTGATTTTCTTGTTTTCACCCCAGCAAACTGGGTGCATGTCCAGCAAACTGGACCTTCACGTTTAATTTCTTGTACTCACCCCAGCAAATTGGGTGCATGTCCAGCAAACTGGACCTTCACGTTTAATTTCTTGTATTCAGCCCAGCAAACTGGGTGCATGTCCAGCAAACTGGACCTTTCACGTTTACTTTTCTAAGTCTGGCAAACCGGAATTCGCATTGCATTTCACCCCAACAAACTGAATGCACGTCCAGCAAACTGGACCTTCATATTTAATTTCTTTGCACTTCGTCATTCCTAGCAAACTTGGCCACACACTTCTCCAACAAACTGGATGTTTCATATTTTGTTTTAATTTGATTTTTTCAAGTCGGGCAGCCCAAAATTTTACTTTCACCACTCGAACTACGTTTTGACCTGATTCCCTTATGTGGGATACGTAGGCAGCTCTTGGAGAGTTCGGTCATTTTCTCACTCTTTCATTTGTTTACATTCTTACATCTTGTATGTTTAGATATTTATTTTTGGGTGAGTCAAAATTCGGTGTTGTCTACGTCTTTGTCTAAAATCTCTGCGAGATTCCCGACAAAGAGGGGCAAGCTGTAGACACCAAATTTTGACACACCTTTGGTAAAAATATGTGTGTTACTTTATTTTAGGGGGTATTTTTTTCATTTTTCGGGGGTCGAGTACAATTTTCGCATATTACGTCTAATTTGTCGTGTCAGGGGCAAAATGGTAATTTCACCATATAAATATTAGTTTATTTTATTTCTTAAATACATTGATTTTACTATTTTTATCATTATTTATGATTTTAATGATTTTTAGGAGTCATTTGTTATTTATTTAAAAATATGCTATTTTTAATTCAGCGGCACGTTCTCCAATGCACTATTTTTTACGATAATTTTCAAGTGAAAAATTTTATATTTGCATTTTTGAATACTCATAAATTTTCTGTAAAAATCTCATAATTTTTTAGAGGTCGTTTAGTATTTATTTAATTTTTATCTTTTGTTTATTAATAGCACGTTTCCCAATGCATTCTTTTTATGAGAAATTTTTCAATTAATTTTTTTTTATGCATATCTCATATATTCATGAATTTTCTAGAAATTTTTAATATTTATTTTAGTACTTTATTATTATTATTATTTGTTATTATTATTTTTTTATTATTAATCGCACATTTTTAATGTTATGTTAACTTTTGAATTTTTGCGATAAATTTTATTTATTTATTTTTTATATGACTATAAATTTCAGTATTTTCTTAGTAATTTTAGAGATCCCAATATTTTTATTTTTATTCTATTTCATTTTTGTTTTCCTTTATTTTCCTTCCACAAAAAAAAAAAAAAAAAAAAAAAGTAGCAGGCTGCATTCTGCAGCCGGCCACTGTAGCAATATGGCTGCCATCAGCCTCATGACCAGATTTCAGCAGATTTGCAGGGATTTTGGGTGGATTTTCTTTCTTCTCCACCCACTCACCATCATCACAAAATCGCTCTTTGATTTTTGTTTTCAATCCCTGCATTTTTCTTTCTCCCTCTCCCTGCAATCACACACAAACCAGACACACACCTCACCAGTTTTCAGTCATCAGTTTTTTATTCACAGAAAATCTCACAGCTTTCCCTCACTTCTCTTGGCTCAGCAACCATACACACACTCGGCCAAACACATCTGCACTAATTTGCACTCACCTTTCTCCCAATTCCCTCACCTGCAGAAACTCTCCCTTACTCTCTCTGCCTTCACTTCAGCAGCAAAAACAACACACACAAACAACACACACGATACACAAAACACACACTCACAGACACACAAACATTCAAGCACTCTTCAATTCACTCTCTCTCTCTCGGTCATTGTCCCTGCAAAATCCATCACACAAACACACAACACACTCCCCCTCTCCTTCTTCCCTGGAGCTCACAGAAACACACACTGAGTCACATACAATTCACACACTAAATCACACAAGCACACAGACAAGCAACCATACACACACAGGCACACAGAAGCACTGCTTCATCCGGACTTCACAGAACCCAAAACACACACACACACACATTTTGCATCCTCTCTTTCGGCACTTCACAGAAACACACACAACCAGACACACACTTGCATACAAGCCTCACCACACAGGCACACAAACAGGCATACAACACACACGATTCACACAAATCACTCACACAATCACCATTCATGCACCAGACATCTCCATCTCCACAAACCTGCAAAACACAAGCTCACACTGCACTAAAACACTCACCTCACTGCACCACAGGCACACATACAACACGCACGATTCACTCAAATCACCTGCACAAGCACAAAAACACACACACAAATACATCGACCACATCCTGCAACATCCAATTCACCTTCACACACCAGACACAATACACACACCTGCATTTTCATCACACCACAGACCACACACAAAACACACGCAGATCACATACCACAAACACACATTCCACTACACCCCTGCACACACACCAGTTTCACATTCACCTGCACTGCACCCAAAAACAACACAGGCACACACACACACAATACACAGACTGCAAAACACATACACACACCTGCATAAATTAAAAAAAAAAAAAAAAAAACACAGCAACAGCATTAACAACAACAACAACAACCGGAGCACCGCCAGGCCAGTGACACCGCCAACTCACCACCGCTGCCACTCGGACCGCCGCCATCAGCAACGCCCTCCCCTGCTCACTATCAACAGCCCTACCCAGGTATTATTTCTTTCTCCATCTTTCAATTTCGCTCATTAAATTTAGATAAATATAGGTTTGTGGATTTATGGTGTATTTAAGGGATTTTGGCATGATTTGGGGGGGGGGGTCAATTAGAGAGAGACTGACCGGAAGCAGAGGGAAATCGGGGAGGAAGAAGAGAGAAAAAGAAAAGAGGGAAAAGGAAGAAAAGAAAAGAAGAAAAGAAGAAAAGAAGAAAGAAAGAAAGAAAAGAAAGAAAAGAAAAAAAAGTAAATCCTGGTAAAAAAAAAAAAAAAAAAATAAAATAAAATAAAAAAAAAAAATAGTTTTAGTGAAACTACGTCGTTTTGACGTAGTTTCACTCAAAACTACGTCGTTTCGGTTAGTTAGTTTTTCTAATTTATTTTTTAATTAATAATAGGTATTTATTTTATAGTCCTTATACCTTCCTTAATGCTGCTGTGGCCCCGGACATTTCTGATTTATGCATTTAAGTTTCTATCTATTGTAGATTGACCCCCATAATTTTATTTTCTTTTCAATTAGGTCCCGATTAATTGCATTTAGGTCCCTCAACTTTTAGATAATTATAATTTTGCCCCCTACGTTTTTTAATTTTTCATTTTGACCCCTATATTTGTCGGTAATTACATTTTGACCCCTATAATTTTTCTGGAATTGCAATTTTACCCTCTGATATTTATGGAAATTGCAATTTTACCTCCCAAGCTTGCTGTTATTGTATTTTAGGCTTTAAATGTTGCTGGAATTCTGTTTTAGTCCTTGAATGTAGCTGGAATTTGCAATTTGGTCCCTCACATTGCTGGAATTTTTGCATTTTTGTCCTCAAATTTGCTGGAATTTTATTTTTTGGCCCTTGTTGTTGCTGGAATTTATATTTTGGTCCTTTATGTTGCTGGAATTTGTTTTAAGACCTCCATTAATTGTTAGAATTATATTTTAGCCTTTTATTTGTTGCTGGAATTTGTATTTTAATACTTGTAGTTGCTGGAATTTTTATTTTTGGCCCTTTTATATAGCTGAAAATTATAATTTGACCCTAGACATTGCTGTAAATTAGGTATTATTTAATGACTTTGCTGAAATTATATTTTTAGCTTTAAGTATTGCTGGAAATTTTTATTTTTGGGTATTATACTTGCTGAAGATTACATTTTAGCTTTTAAATTTGTTGTAAACTATGTCATTACCTTAATTAGGGTTTAAAATTATAATTTTACTCTTTTGTTTGTTGAAAATTACATTTTTCACTTTAGAATATTGCTTAAATTTTCACTTTTAATCCAAATCTTATAATATTTTATTTTTGTAAAAAAAAAAAAGTATTAATTAAAATTAGTTAAGTCCTCAAAGCTTTAAATTATTTCTTTTTACATTTTCTTTATTTATTTTTATCAAACTTATAATTAATGTTCTAGAATGGGGTCTTGTTAGTCTAATTAATGTTCAAATTAGTCTCTCTATTTCCCTTTTAGTTATTTTAATAATTCTTATTTGAGGTGTTAAAATTTCAATGTATGTATTATTGTATTTTATCTTCTATTATTATTATTAGTATTATTATTAGTTTTATTTTATTTTATCTTTGTTGTTTTGCTTTATTTATTTATTTATTTACTAATTTATTTTTACTTAAACAATTTTCATTTTTCTCCTAAATGATTAATTATTGTTATCATTATTTTTCTTTCTCTTATTTTGTTTATTATTGCTATAATTGTTTGAATTATCATAGCATGTTCATAGTGATCGGTAGAAAATTATTCAATTAGTGATTGATTTATTAAATAGTGATAATTTTGACATGTTTGTTCATTTTAGTAGCCATTTATACCGGGTTTACGAATGAGAGGTACCTCGATTACCCTTCCAATATTTCTTTTTATGTGCTCCTACGTGCTCCTATGTGTTTTTCTACGTGTTTTTGTGCTTATAATTTTTATCCATGTGAGAGTTTTTATTTATTTATGTCATATTATTTATTCGAATTTAATTTTTGATTATTCAAAGAAATGTAATAGATAGGTAATATTCTATTTAGCAAAATTTTGTATTTAGATAGAAAATGTAATAGATAGGCTAGATAGGTTACCTTTTTATTTTTAGATTGTAATTAGGCTTCTTCGGTGTAATAGTTAGGGCTTTTGTGTGCTATGTGTGTTATGTGCTTGTGTGTTTTATTCGCTTTCCTTAGGAACTTGCATCTAGAATACCATGCTTATGTGTTATGTGCTCTTATGTGCTATTATGTGTTTTTTTTTATGTGATTATTATTTCAATCTATGCTTTATTTATTTATTTGCTTTATCATTATATATGTGTATCGTCGCCACACTAGTCCAACGCTAGTTGTGGTTAATCCCGGTTTCTTCGCTAGTCCAACGCTAGCGGAGAATTTTTAGAAAATAGGCTAGTCCAATGCTAGGCCTTTAGATCATTTTAGTATTAGGATCATTTCTCGCGTGTTCATGATATTTCACACACATTTTTATCTTTTAGGCCTTTTTCATTTTTGTATAATTTTTATATACTTTATCATTTATTATCTATTTTTAACATCTACCTAGTGCATAACATTTAGATTCCACTACACATAGAATTTTAGGTCATTTGTGTGATTTGACTAGAAATAGTCAATCTACTCACGTGGGAAGCGATGGCGTACATGTCGTTCCCCCCTCCGTGAGTAGAAACAGTTAGTCACGAGTTTATTAGTCCCCCGTACCCGTTATGTTGCATTCCTACTCTCTTTGATCATTTACTACCTATATTACTATTTTCCTTTTCTTTTGCATTTCATTTTGCATCTATACTCGTGACTCCATCGAGGTCTAGACTCGAGTTTCGCAATCAATGCGATAACTCCGACCAAACCTCAGTGGAACATTTCGTCCCTTATCGACATCATTTTTAGGATTAGATTTGCATTCATATAGTTGCATCCAAATGTGATAAAATCTTTAGGGTTACTATTAGAAAATTTAGACTAAACCTCGCAACTAGTTTCGGCTAGGTTGAAAGGGTGCCTTAGGCACGAGCCTTTGCCTTCCCTTTCTTCAACTGTGACTCCCGAACCTTTTTCTCTTGTTTTCAAAGACCTGGAGTCGTCTAAAAGGGTTTTTCTTGTTTTTCCTATATTTTGCCAAAATCATTTCTTTAAATGAATCATTCTTAATTTTCTTACCTTTTATAAAATATTTTCGGGTGACTTGGTACACCAAAACTCAATACCAAGTGGCGACTCCTTTTTCACTAAAAAACCCTTTTTAGACTCTATTTTCGGGCCCAAAAATCGTCGCATTTCAAAAGTCCCATTTTAGGCCCTTTTTCTTTTATTTTTTAAAGTAAAGCATTTGTTTTGTCACATTTTTATCGAATCATCTTTTACAAAGCATTTTCAAAAAATTAGTTTTTACAAAAATTTACACGCTTTTTTTAATAACCACAACATTACATTTAATACTTCCTTTTCCCTTTTCCCGACATCTTCTTTACACTTTCTATTTATTTTCGAAAAATGGGGCGCGACAACATTCACATTATTCATGCAATGGACATGCTACGTTGCAGTCAAAGTTAAACACAAGGATCAAATATGCCATCAAGAGAAGAGGTGAAGGTTACCTGCAAGCACGGTGCTGCAAGACAGATTTGCAAAGTTGATTCTTTTATCAATTTGAAGCAAAGATTCTTGAGCTTCAATGTGGGAAAATTTATGCTCAAAATATTCTGTTTCAATAATGGTTACAAAGACGATGGAAAGAGACTAAATTCTATTAGTTTGGAAGGTCCAAGAATTTGGCAGTTCTAGGTTGGTGTTTGCACCGAAGCTATCTACGTTTCATATTGTTGCAATTGTTGGAATTTTCCTGTTTGGATATAGAAAGTAACGAGCTAGAAGAATGGAAGCAAACTTGGCTTTTGGTCACGTGAGCTTAGAAACTTTCATGTGGAAGGCAATTAAGATGTTTCCTCAATGGTTGATTTCCGAATATGTTTCTTTTGAAGTTTGTGGGTTGGAGCTATTCCTTGACCTAATTTTCTTTCGGGCTTTTGTACAAGGCCGATTTTGGAAGGGTCCAAGTATATGGTGCTTTGCACATTTATCAGTTTAAAAAAAATCTTTCCATTGTAAATGAGCTAGTTAATTTTTTTAGAGGTAACTAGTGGCCTTTATTTTCCATGTTATTAAATGGACTATGAAATCAGTTATGCAGTTGAATTGCTTATTTTGAACTTCAAGTCTCGTCTCCGATAATTGTCAAACGATACTTCACCGAGCCTCGAAGTAAGGGCATTTGTAGGCGATAAAATTTTATTTAATTTATTTAGTCAAGATTCAATAAATTAAAGCGATCTTGATTAACTAAATTAAATATATATGAGTCCATTCATGTCTGGGCTTATAAATTGGACCATTATTATATGGGCCTCAAGTTCAATTATAATCTCCATTAAATTAAAGGGGATTAATTTTATTAATTCATATTGGACTATTTGGGCTGATCCATTTATTAAAGTCTACTTTAAATGGGTTTCTTAAATCACAAGTAACCCAAATTGGTGGAAAATTCTAGAGAGTTTCTTTTTAAGCCAATTATACTCTAAGTTTTGGCTATAAATAAGGGTTCTCCCCTCTCAAGTCAGGATATATAACAAATTCTCCAAAAGCTTAAGATTTCTCTCCCTCAAGTCTTTCAAGCCCAAGTTCAAGTTTAATCAAATTCCTACATTCATGTTGGAGGCTTGAAGATCCAAGATTCAAGTGTTTGAAATGACGAAATCAAATCAATTTTTTTCTACGAAGACCTCAATTTTAATTCAAGAACAAGCCTTTTTGGGCCCTTTAATTAATTGTTCGTGAAGAGAAGAACCAAGGGATAATTTCCTTCGTAAAGAAATTTATCCAGAGATTGTAACTCTTGTTTCAAAATAATAATATTCAATTTGTCTAATTTTTCTTGTCTTTTGTTCACAGACATGAAATTTCTGTGTACAAAGACTTGTCTATATGCCTTTCTCAACTCTATCTTTTATTTTCAAAGTTGAAGCATGAATTCTTGTAGTCTTGTTAAGTTTCTTTATGTTTCAATAGTCATGATTCACTAAAAGCTTCATCTAGAATATAGATAAAGCTAATGAATCCATTGCATGACTTAAATTACCTTTACTTGCTAAGCCTGAATTTGTTTATTTTCTTGTTCAAGATCTCACTATTTTTTTTTTGCTTGGTCAACTTAAGTAAGTTATCTAGTTGTTATTTGTCATTGAAAAATGCTCTTAACAATGGAACATGAACAAGTATCGCTTAAGTTATTCATATGATAATAATGAATGCTTAAGTGAATTATTACAATTCATGTTTTCAGAAGATTTCATCATGAGAATAGTCGGGATTCTAATCATTTCATAGTGAGAACTAATTATGATTTAAATAGAATTGGATTCTACACAAAGTAAGATAACACTTAGCAAACCATTCATGCATCTTATGATTCATTAGTGGATACTATATTTTAGACATCTTGAAAATTTAAATTCTTACAAGTTCTTGCCATCATTTACCTATCCTATTGAATTTTCTTTTTCCTCCTCACCATGATTTTGGTTGTTTAGATAATAGAGTAAGCCATAAAGCCTTAGTACTTGCAAATATTTGATGCCTCGTGAGAATACAATACCTATATACTCCCCATACTACACTTACCCCTATACTTGCAGTAAAGGTAGGAGATTAGGTTTATTATTTGATTTGTGTGTTTTACCTCTATTTTCATACCTAATCTACACCACATCGTATACATACTAATATTTGTAGCCTAATGTCGATCCATGCTGGAGGTGGTTTCTGCTACTTCATCAATTTCACAAATGACCATTCAAGATATGGTTACGTGTTTCTTATGAAACACAAATCCAAGGCCTTTGAAAGGTTCAAAATCTTTAGAGTTGAAGTTGAGAAAAAACTTGGCAAGAGTATCAAAACACTTAGATTTAATCAAGGGTGAAGAGTACTTGAGTCAAGAGTTTCAACAATATCTAGAGAAAAATATGATTATTCTTCAATGGACTCCACCATACACGGCACAACTCAATGGTGTGTCTAAAAGGAAAAATCGTATTCTATTAAATATGGTACGTTCCATGATGAGCCATGCATCTCTTCCTAGCTCGTTTTGGGAATATGCTTTAGATATCGCCTCATTTACACTCAATCGAGTTCCATCAAAATCTGTTGACACACCTTATGAGAAATGGTATAGTAAGGGACCAAATCTTAGTTATCTAAGAATTTGGGGCAGCTCTACTTATGTGAAGCAGAATAAGCCAAACAAGATTGAAGCTAAGTCTGACAAATGCTTGTTTGTGGGGTATCTTAGAGAAGGTTGAGAATACTAGATTCACAATCCCCTTGAACAAAAGGTATTTGTCTCAAGACATGCTATCTTTCTGGAGAAAGAATTTATTCATAAAAGAAGTGAGAGCAAAGTAGATGGTATTCCACTGGCTATATTATGGATACTTTAGGCAAGTGCACCTATCGTTTTCAGTAGTACAGTGTACAAGAGTACCGAGTGTCAATCCCACAGAGATTATATGAGCACTAGCACTAACCTTCTTTCTATTATCTAACCTTACAAAGCGAATGATGAATTAAATGCAAATATGAACTAACTAAAATTAATTACATAAATAAATCACAATCTAGAAGCCAACAGAGAGAATGGACAAAAAGTAAAGGAAAATCTAGACGTAGAACACCCTAAACCAAACATGCTATGACTTAACTTGGATTAATGAACAACCCAATCACTTAGACCCTAGAATCTCTTAATTAAGTTTAATCTTTCTCAAGTATTAACACCTATCCATTTGGTTAATTGATTGGAATCTTTTCTCAACCAAAACCCCAAAGAGAAGCATTAAAATTCTATGGATTCTTTGGTGTTGGGCAGTTTTGAATCTAACCAGGGAGATTCATGTGATTCTATCTCTAGCAACCCATGCAAGCTTCTTTATTCATGAGATCATTTAATTAAATAGGTGATTTCTCAATCTACCTATATGAAATCAATATTGAATCAAAGAATGCATGCAAATCCCAATTCAATAACAAATAAACTCAAGAATAAATCTAAGAACAAAGTTGATATTTTCATTAATCAAGGAATAAAGTCATAAACAAGAGAATCTAGGGTTCATTCCATCTAAATCATAAACAATTCAATTCATGATTACAAGAATACAATTAACAAAAGACAAGAAAGAAAGAGAAAGCTCATTCTCATGCAGCCCTCTTGAATCATCCCTTGCATCTTGATAAAATCTTCTTGATTTGCACTATTGAAGCCCTTGAGTTGTCCCTCTACTCTTGCTTTCTTCCCTCTATATCTCTCTAGATGTGTGGAGGTAAACTATGTGTAAGATGTGTCAAAGATTATATTTTCTAGGGTTTTAATCTCTTATTATGGTGTATCTCTCCTCTAGAACCCTTAGAAGTCGTCCTTTTTTGTGTTTCTCCAAAGATAGGGTTAAATCTCCCTAAGTTTTGCCTCAAAAATCTGCCAAATCATAGCTTTCCGGAGTGTATCCACGCCTCGTATCCACTCGCGGTTACTCAATGTGGTTATGAACATAATCCTTCCTTCTTCGCCAACATTCTGTCCCTATCTGCGCCCGATATCTACACGCAGATTCGAGAGTGAATATGGATAGATAGTTGGCTAAATTAGATTTTCTCAAAACACAAAAATTGTAGTAATTTGAGTTAACTTTCCATGACCACAAGAATCAGATCATTTGAAGGTTGGGATGTTGAGATATGGTGGCCGAAATACTGACAGGTGGTCAGAAGAGCATCGCAGCACAAAAGTGCTTCAGTAATTTGGAAATTTCTTTATGAAATTATGAGAATTAGACTTTGACATCTCATATCAATTGTAGAGTATCCTCTTAGCTTCAAAGTGGCTCAAGAATCATCTAAATCCAATGTCTCTAGCCCAAGATATCACCAATATACTGAAACGCGTCGATTTTGCCAACCTTCCTTTCCACTTCTTCTTCTTCATTTGATTCTTTTGCACCGTTTCGACAAATTCTTGACTTCAACTCATCACCAACTTCAAAACATCCTTCAAAATATCATCCAAATTAATCCAAATTGCTGATAAACTATACAAACCCTGTGAAAACACGAGAATAACACAAGTAAGTATCACTTACACACTGTTTAGCTATTAAACTCAAAAATAAGAAGAAAGAGCCAATAAATAAATAGAAACTAATGAAAAACTCTAAAAACTTTAACCTAAATATTACTAAAAACTACTACACTTTTACAATTATCAATTCCCCCACACTTAACCCACCACTTGTTCTCAAGCAATGAACCAAACAAATCTAGAAACAATGACTTAATCAAAGTGAAAGCAAAACATAAATCTTCAAAAATGATTTTTCAACAACCATGAAACACAATTATGCAATCATCTATCTTATTTTAATTACTCATCATATTAAGCAAAAGAGAAAGAATTATACGTCAATTAAACAAGTTCAATTCTATTTGTCTACATTATTCGAAATTCATATGTAGGTAGATCCTATAGCTAACAAATACAACTATATGCCCAGGATTAATTCACTTTTCACAATTAGGGACTTTACTTACTAAGCTTATCCTTTACTTAGAACGTGAAGTTGCCTTTTTACGCGAAGATCGACATTGGCCAGATGAAGATCTCTGGTTACTCAGCAGTTCATCTGCCCGAGTTGCTATGCATACTCATAACTTTAGCACCATTTGATGCGAAAGTCAACATTGGCCAAATGAAGACCCCCGGTTACTCAGTACTAAAACTAGTGGAGTAGAACTTAAGCTTAATTACTCTTTTTTTTCCAATGATTTTCTCTTTCAAAATATTAATCTCTCTTTTTTCAAAATTTTTTTCTTCAAATAAGCTCATTTAGTCCCTTTTCCTAATACATTACTCATCATAGGCATAAGACATACCCATAAGCTACATTCACTACTTAACTCATGAAGAAAAACAAATAAAGCAAAAAACTTCACTAAACTCTCAAAAATATTCAGCATAATTCAACCTACTTTACCTAATATACTTTCTTCAAAATAAAATTTCAAAATCACACAATTACATCACCTAGTCAATTAAAAAGACAATCATAAAAAATGCACATAATTACTCTACTTAGTTAGGGAAAATTGAAAACTAACAACTTGAATATAGTAGTACTCCATAAAACTTTAAAAAAAACCATTAAGAACGAAACTAAGTTGGATAATTTTTTTGAAAAATTTTGACAGAGTTTCCCCTTTAATTGGGCCAACCCCCTGTTAACACAAAATTCAGCAGTACCAACCAATACAACAATAAATTTTTCCAAATATTATCTAACAAATACCACCACGATACAATTTAATCTCCCCCCACACTTAATCCACACATTGTCTCCAATGTGTGAAAAAGAAAGGGAAAAGAAGGAAAAATTAAAATAGAAAAATAGAACTAATACTCCCCTTACATAGTGGAACCACTCAAAGTATGATTTAGCTATAGAAAAGAAATCCAGAAATGAACGAACTACTGTAGCTGCATCATCAACACAAAAATACTACATCATCCAAGTTATTTGTGAGTGCCAAAGTATCCTACATAAATATAAAAATAACTAAAGAATCATAAAATAATGAAATAAACGTTGGGTTGCCTCCCAACAAATGCTTGTTTAACATCTTCAGCTCGACACTATCAAGTGGTATCACGTAACTCCATCGGAGGTTCATTCAATTGATCACCATAATCATTATCAATCACTTCTACTGGTTCACTAAGATTAAACTCAATATCACTTGGCATCTCATATGGATTCCTAGTATTCATAGCTTCAGTGATTTGTCCTACTAGACTCTCAACAGCTTTGGTGATAGCAACAAGTTGTTCTCTCGTTTTCTCAATTTCAGCCTCTATTTTATCCATCCTATCATTCAATGCTTTCATAAAATTCACAATTGCCAATTCTAACTTAGGGTTAGACTCTACAGGGGAAGGATACGATTCAAACCTATACTCTTCTACTCTATCATAGGCTAATTCCCAAGTCGGTTATAGTTGATTCTCATACTCTCTCCATCCACATGATGGATGATCCCACCACCCCGAGTTCTAGGTATTGGTGTAGGGGTTATAAAAAGGTCAATGATCGTTAGTGTTATCATAAGATACTTATCTACCATAACAACAATCATAAGAACCATAACTTCCATCACAACAAGTACAAACAATAACACTAAGAAAAACTACTTCCAACTTGTTCATTGTTTTTCCTAACAATATCATCTATTAGCCTCTTAAGAGCACTTAGTTTATCCATACATGTAAACTCCTCATTGTTACCTTGTTCATTAGGCCAATTGTAGTGGCACTCAAGTGAAAGTTGCTAAGTCGAGACCCTCGAAAACACCAACTTTTGGACAAAAATCAAAGAACAATTAAGAAACCAAAATTAGACAGAATAAACAAGAATAAACATAAAGAGACAAAATAAATGGTTAGAGTATACAGTATATCCTAGTCCATAGCAACGGTGCCAAAAAACTTGGTATTCCACTGGCTATACTATGGATACTTTAGACAAGTGCACCTATCATTTCTAGTAGTACAGTGTACAGGAATACCAAGTGTCGATCCCATAGGGACTATACGAGTACTAGTACTAACCTTCTTTCTATGATCTAATCTTACAAAATGAATGATGAATTAAATGCAAATGCGAATTAAATAAAATTAATTACCCAAATAAATCACAATCTAGAAGTCAATAGAGAGAATGGACAAAAAGTAGAGTGATAAGTAATAAATTTACCAATTTTAATATAATATTTTATATATGATTTTATTATAATTTGAGTATGCTTTTATATTTTTAACATTAAAATGGCTTAATTTCATTACTTTCCATCAAATAAAGGATTGCTCGTAAATTAGGGTTTTTAGTCCGGAAATCAGGGTTTTGAGGCAGAAATATTATTTTGAGCAAATAATGTCCAAGCTTATTTGATTTTGTAGGGAAATGAAGATTAAACACAATTTGGATGAATTGAAGCTTAAGGAATAACAAATTCAAGATTGATTAAAGTTGTGTGATTTTTATCATTTAAGTTTGGAATTTTTGAAAAATATTTTCTTCACCAAATTCTACTAAGAAAACTATAGTTTATTTGTGGAAAAATGTCTTAAGGGCATTATGGTAATAACTAAAATTTAAAAAGGGTTAAATTGGAAATGAGGAGCAATCCGCAGGTCACGATCCACGGGTTACCACCCGCAAATCGACACCAACTTACTGATTTCGGCTGGTTCCAAGTTGCAGCTTGTTCACACAACTTTTGCAGATAATTCCAACATCCAACTGCACTTTGAGATGCCCTAGAAGATAACACAAAGCTCAAGGAAGACTTTTGAGGCTAAAGGAATCAAATTTCATCATTATGCCTCCAACGGAAAGAGACTTGAGTTAGGGTTATTTCTATAAATACATGTCTTTGTATTCATGAAAGTTATGTTTGGTTGTGTGCTTGAAAGAGTAAAAAACCATAACTTGGTAAGAGGAGGACTCCTTGTAAGTACTCAAAGTAGATTTTCTTTCTTAGTTTTGTAGTAGGCAAAATCATATTCTTGTAACAAAACTTTGGAGGAACTACTTTGTATTCAATATATTTGATGAAATGCAAGGACAAGTTTTGGAACCAAATTCATCTACCAAATGAGAAATTCTAACCTTATTCCTTTTAGTTTCATTCTTGCATGCTTGTTTACTTTCATTTATGTGCTTAATATTATCTTAATCATGTTGAATTAAGCTGATTCCTACTAGGTTTAGGATGAAACTATAATATGATTTTAATTGATTTATGGCCTATTTATTCTTGTTTATTCATTTACTTGGTCTTTAACACTTCTTGTTGATTAGCTACCAACTTCAAGTCATCTAGTTGTTATTTGACAAAGAGATTTACACTTAACAATGGAAAGAGTAAATGAAACTTATGTTGAATCTTATGAGAGTAGTGATTCACATAGGTGGATTAAGGATTAAAGTCACAATTCATGAGTTTAATGAACTAATACATGCTAGACTTTACCACGAGAGTAGGAAAGCTCATGTATTGGTAATCTTCCATTCGTAGAGAGATCTAGTTTGGAGTATAATTGGAATTGAATCCTAAATATGAATAAAATCATTAAGGTCATAAGCTAAACATTCATACTTGGTGGATTCTTGAGCCTAGTCAACTTGGCTTAACTAGTTTCTTCATCGTGTGGCTACTTGAATTTGATTTTCCTACCATTTTACTACCTCCAAAGTTCGATTGTCTAGATAATAAAACAAGTTAGTAGCTTTGGTAGTTGCTAGTTCATGTTTCCTCGTGGGATCGACCCTAATACTCGTTGTAGACACCAAATTTTGACACATCATTTATTTTCAAACATTGAAGGGGTATGTTTGCACTTTTTGGGACAAATTTTAACTTTTCAATAATCTGGGGGGCAAAATGGTAATTTTATCTATAAATATTTTTCCATTAGCTTTTGGGGGTTTTAAATTCATATTTTTACTTTTATGTGAATTGGTTAATTTCTTATGATTTTTCTAGATTTAATTAGGTATTCTTTATATTTTTACCAGCACAAGGGCAAAATGATAATTTCGTCTCGCGAATACCACTTTAGCTCATTTTTTGTTCCAAATTTATTTTTCTAGTTCTTTAAGTATGTTTCTAAATTTTCTTGATTTTTTTAGGAGACGATCACTATTTTTTCTGTATATACTGCATTTAAGGGCGAAATCGTCATTTTTACAATTTAAATTCATTTTTTACCAATTTTGAGTCAAAAGGCATTTTCTAATGTTTTAAGCTTACTTTTAATTTTTGATAATTTTTTGAGGCTAATATCTATTTTTTGTGAATTTTCATTGCCCAAGGGCAAAATCGTCATTTTACAAATTAAATTCATTTTTCATAAATTTTGAATCAAAAATGCATTTTCTAGTGTTTTAAGCTTATTTGTAATTTTTGATAATTTTTTGAAGACAATAACTATTTTTTTGTGAATTTTCATTGTCCAAGGGCAAAATCGTCATTTTACAGTTTACATTTATTTTTTGTCAAATTTTGAGTCAAAAATGCATTTTCTAGTATTTTAAGCTTATTTTTTATTTTTGATAATTTTTTTAGAGGTCAATAGCTATTTTTCTATAAATTTTCATTTTTCAAGGGCAAAATCGTCATTTTACAGCTTAAATTCATTTTTTGTCAAATTTTGAGTCAAAAAGGCATTTTCTAATGTTTTAACCTTACTTTTAATTTTTGATAATTTTTTAAGGCTAATATCTATTTTTTGTGTATTTTCGTTATATAGGGGCAAAATCGTTATTTTACACCCCGAGCGTGTTTTTATCAGTTTTGAGCTCCAATTTTTTTTATTTTTTGAAATCTACTGTGAATTATTTTTGAAATTTAGAGATCACTGTCATATTTCTTGTATTAATTTTAATTTTTGGTTTAAAAATATATTTTTTTAATAAAATTAGTATTTTTAATACCGGTGGCATTCTCGTTATTTTATAGCATTCTTGGCCAACAAGACAAGTGGCCTATAAATACTCTCCCTAATCAGCAGAAAAAGAAAAAAAAATGAAAAACGCCCTACAACACACTTTGATTTTACCCTAAAAGATCAAAACACACATAAAACACCTAAGAACACACACTAAGCCGCGACCTTCAAGAGCTGATCTACTGTTCATCAGACAAATATTGTTCATCCTATACACACTGTTCATCAGATCATCTTTTGAAGTTTGAAAAAGGTAAGTTCTTCTTTTGATGTTACTGAATTTTCTTTCATTTTTAGGCAAATTTGATTAAATTTATATGTTTTGTTGAAGAATTTTACTGCAACCATTAAATTTGCTTTTAGTTTTGCTTTTCCTGAATTTTTTTTAGTCATTTTCTAGTTTTGTTCTTGTTCTTCCTCCACCGTCTCCCTCCTCCCTTCTCCGCCACCTCACCACCAGATTCCACCACCTGACTTCCACCATTACTTCACCGGACAGCCTCCACTTTTTTCCGTTTATCCATCTCCATTGATAAAACTTGCAAAACCAATAGCCCCAGAATAACCAGTAACAACTAGGCCACAAATGACCAAACACCACCGTTGACAATTACCACTATCAACCTGCACAATCAGACTCAACAGATTCCTCACGCCACCATAACCCTCAATAAATCAGCCCCTCAAGCTATCATCAACAACCAAAAAACATCAATTATCAATTCCCTGCAATCAGTTCCGCAAACACCAATTCCCAATCCAAAACTCCACCTGTTAATCCAATTTCAGAACAGCCCCTCCCCTGTCACAGACAACGCCAGCTCCAATTCAGCTCCTCCAGACCCAACACCATTGCCCAGCCGAACCCCATTGCCACTGCCCTGCCAATCCAAATCCCAGGCCACGCAAAATCAGTCTCAAGCCCACCACTCCTCTAGTTTAGTTTCCACCTCCTCCACTTGCTAAACATCCAAACAACAACCAAACAGCCTCAAGAACTGCCATAGTCTGTGACGCCCCAAAAATTCGCACTAAAAAGATTATTTGATTTATGTTATGTTTATTAGTAGAAAAAAAATGAATGAGAAAAGAAAAGAAGAGGGAAATTAAAGTGCATTTAATAGGGCATTTCTTTTATTTAAGGTTTAGTGTTAATCTTTGGTTTAATAGTTGAAAAATGTCTTAAGTTAGTTAGGTTAACTAAATGAGATTTTTGTATGATTAAGTGGTACACCTAAGTACCAAACTTGGGTTAATTTTATTGGTCTATTAGTTTACAATAGTGTGTAATTTTGACTAACCAACTCTACCATTATTAAGCCTTTTGACTAATTGAACTTTGGCACAAAAATTAACTTAAAATTTTCACTTAAACCCTTGTCTTTTCCCCACCATATGGCCGGCCCCTCTTTCTCATTTTTTTCCTCTCTTTTGTTTTAAAATTTTATGCTACAAAACTTGCCAAATGTTAAGTGTTAGATGATTAAAAATTTGTACCAATTATATTTAGCCAACTAGTACCTATTATGCCAAAATATCTACACTCTAGCTTGACTCTTGTTTAGTTCTAATTGGTTGCACTTTCTTCCCATTATTCTTTTATTCTTTTAATCTTTCTTGACCTAATTCTCTTTCATTTTATTCTCTCTTGGCCGAAATTATCTTCCATTTTTACTCCCTTGGCCGACTCTCTCCATCTCTCTCTCTACCCTCCCTTGTTCTTCATTTTCTTGGAGCTCTCTTCAATTTTAGACAAATTCCACCATAGAAAATGAGGTTTTCTTCTTCCTAAGCAAGGTTCTAAGCTTGTTTAAGGTATGTACTATGAACTTTTGCTATTAATTTCAAGTTTATTTAAGTTTTATTTAAGCTTTATTTAGGGTTTTGTACAAGTTTTACTTTCACAGTCATACTGGACCAGTTTTAGTAAAACGTTCATAACTTGATATAGATAACTTGGATTCGAGTGATTCTTGTTGTTTTAGAAACTAGATTGATAGGGCTTTCCAACGGTATAAGGCTTGCACTGTGGTTTGTTGTGTATTAATCGCAGAAAGTTTGCAAAGTTGGCTGAAAATTCGGTTCTGCGTGAAACAGTTTTGATGATGAGCCAACTTGAGGGATGATTTTGAACCTGTTCTAGTTGGAATTTGGATTGATATCTTCACGAAAGTTGTAGCCCTATAAACGTACTTTAAAACCATGTAATCAGAATTCCTTATTTCTTGATGGATTGACCCCAATAATGGTACGAAGTTGGCTGAAAACCAACCCTGTGCAAATTTGGATAATGATTCTTGGAGTATAATTCTTGATATTTAGTGGAATTTTGAATGAATTTGAGCTTGGATTGAACTAAGAAGTTGTAGAACTTGTTGAATTATGGGTTTGATGATTGAAATCTTGATGGAAAACAAAGTTGGATGGCCGAAAATTAAGGGGAAATAATGCCAAAATTTTGTTAGAAAACCCTAAACCCTAAATCCTAAACCCTAAAACTAAAACCCTAGAATTTAATGGGGTATTTCTTGAATTTTCTTTCTAAGTTGATTAGGGTTTAAATTGAGTTTCATTAGATTATTTCTTATAAATTCCAGGATCCAAAAGTGAGACGCAACCGTTTTACGAAATATTTTCTTAAGCGTTCCAGGTGAGTGTCTCTTTTCTTGTGCATGTGAGTGTTCTTCTGTGTGCATGATGCATGAAATGTGATATTTATTTGATAAATATTATGCGCAAATTTGCAAGTACTATGTGAATACCTGTGCTACTTGAGGAAAGATGTGTACTTTATCACATCTATTCCGCAATGTGTTACTTGCTTTCATTGACCAATGTGTTCTTTGTGTGTGCGTGAGACTACCGTGACTAACTTCACCGTTATTTCACGGATGGTCAACCCGGCTGCACGTGGGAGTACATAAGGTGTTGGGTGTTTTAGGGCTTGATGTTCTTTCCCTTTCGAGTTGTGAATCCTCAAAGAGGCCAACTCCGGATTGAACCTGTTTGCTTGTTGGCCCTCCAGGGTTGAGAATATCTCCCTGGATGTGGTAGCTTGTACGGAGGTTATAAGGTGATTGGCGGTTAGGGTTTGTGCTTGATAAAACTGATATGTTCTTTGATAAAGACCTGAGCTATTATCTCGGTCCAACTATCGTGACTACATGATCAGTACATGCTCCTCTACGGTTAAGCTTGCTTCCGTAGTTGAGCCCTGTATCCGCCATTGACTACATGTTAATTAAATTGTTCATATATTGTTTATTTAATTTATCGATTATTTTAATTACCAAAATAATGAGTTCTTGATATGATTGCATGATTTGGACATTCACTGGGCTATTATAGCTCATTCCATTTTATTTGTTTTCCTTTACTCAGGTTACCTGAAAAATTAAAGCTGGACCAACTGGCTTTTTTGATCATCATAGATGTTTTAGTTATTGTAATAGCCAAACTGTATTAGGCTATCTTTGTGAAAAATCATGTATATTATGACATGTAAACTTTCGATGTGAATTGTACCTTATGTTAAATAAAATGAGTGTATTTTATTTATTCCCTTTTATTTTAGTTTACTTTATTTTAAGTTAAGTACGCTCGGACGTTTTGCGTGAGTGTGTGAATCGAGACCTGGCGAGAGCTAGGCAGGCAGTCCGCTAAGCCCTTTGGTGCGCCTCTGGGTAAAGTGGGGCTGTCACATAGTCGTTGTCATCAACCGCTGAAACTGAAAACAGCTACCATCAAATGCCTAAAAAACCACTACAATCTACCCACTACAAGCCCCAAATCCGCTTCAGCAGACATCAATTCCCAAAGCAATGTTCACCCGAATCACCCATAAATATCCATCCAATATCATCAGTAAATTCCTCTCCCAAATCGCCACCAATCATCACTACCATTAACAAGCCCAATTACCTGCAATTACACAGTCAACAAAATTGCCAAAAACAAGTCACCAGAACCACCGTAGCTCCCCAACCACCATTGACAACCTGCAGAAAACAAAAACAAAAAAAACAAACCACAAAATACCAAAATCAGCACCCCCATCAGTTCAATTTCACCAAGACAGCCCCCCTCCATCCTCACCAATCGACCTATCAGCAATCAACCATCACCACTAGCATCGCTGTCTCCACCCAATTGCAACCTCACCTACAGACAAAACAAACAGCCTGGAATCCCAATTTCCTCTACAAATAAACCTCAACTCCATCGCCCATCCCCCATCTGCCCACCATCAATTGATTTGGGGGCATCGATATTGCAAATTTCTGGGTAGATTAGAAAACGAAAGAAACCGAGAAAGGAAGAGGGGTAAGAAGACAAAGAGAGCCAGAGAGGACTCAACAAATAGAGAACGAGAGTGAGACAGAGAAGGAAAAGCTGAAAACAGAGAGAGACGAGAAGAAGAATGACAGGACAAGGTAGAAAGGAGAGTGAGAGATGGAAAGGTGATGTTCTGTTTGAGAAAGAGAAATCCGAGAGCAAAGAAGAGAGAAATGATCTAGAGGCAAGTGATAAACAGAGAGGCGAGAGGAAGAGAAGATAGACCAGGAAGAAAGAAAGAAAATAAACGGCAAAGAAGAAAAGGTCACAGAGAGAGAGAAAATCTGTAACTGGAAAGGAAAATGGGCAAATAGGAAGAAAAATATCCGAGAAACGCTTTTCTTTTAGTTTTAGGCTTAATTTGTTTATTTATGTTCTCAATTTGCTTATTTATTTTGTTTCTTGCTTTTTTATAGATAGTTGGGAATGAAAAGGTTTTTTTTTAGTATGTTATTATCTGTATTTTTTTCTTTTTTCTGATTCTTGACTCAATTTTAGTTTTCTAGTTCAATTAGTTAATTTGTTCATTTAAGTGTAATTTAAATCTCATTTGTTCTAACAAAACATTTTCTTTTTTTGGGTTTTAATATAATAGCAATAATTGCACTCGAGTCCTTGGATTTTGTTTAAGTGTTAGTATGCTCCAACTTTTCTTTCAAGGTGATGCAATTGAGCTCAATTTTATAGAGTGATCCTTTTAAATTTATTTTTTGTCAATTACGCCCTATAAATTGGAATTTTGATTTGTACTTTTGGAGTTTACAGTTTTAATCTTAATTTTGGTTTTAATTTTTAGCTTTGCTTCTCGATTAGTTAGAGTTTCTAACTTTGCCCTTAAGCCCCTTAGGTTTACATTTTTGCTTTCAAGCACTTAGTTTAATAGAATTTGTATTTTACTTTCAATTTGTTAGAATTGTATATTTTTTGTGATTAATTTCCTAAATAGTGGTACCTTTAATGTGTGTGTTCATTTTGTTAGCATCTAATACCGAGTCTTCAAGAGGTATCCCTAATTACTTATTAATTTCTTTTACGTGCTCCAATGTGCCTTACGTGATTTTATGCATATATTTCCTATTTAGTATGTTCTTTGCGTATTTATTTCTTTCATGTGATTTCATTTTTAATCTTATTATTTCTTTATTATTATTCTGATTTTGATAAAAATGTAATATTTTTGTATTTAGCTAGTCAATGTAATAGTTTGATTATTTTTCTCATATTTTAGCAAAAATTGTGTAATTAGATAGAAAGTGTAATAGATAGTACATTTTTAATTTCCCCCCTTAAATTGTAAATCAAGCCCCCCCAGTGTAATAGTTAGGAATTATTTGCTTTTGCGTGCTTATGTGTTTATTTGTTTTACCGCTTTCATTAGGATTTTTGCATTTAGAATATTTTGCTTATGTGTTATGTGCTCCTATATGATCTTATATGTTTTTATATGTTTAATTTGCTTTTAATTCATGCTTTAATGTTTTATTCCTAATTTATGGTATTCCGTCACCACACTAGTCCAACACTAGTTGTGGCTTCATTCTTTTTCCGCAAGTCCAATGCTAGTAGGATTTTTAGAACGGGCTAGCCCAACGCTAGACCCTTAGGATATTATAGTGTTAGGTACATTCGTGTGCATTTCTCATCTCATTTCACACATTTTTTAGTTTTCTTTCCATTTGTCATAATTTTATTATTACTATTATTATTATTTATCATTATTATTATTATTATTTTTGACACATTTTTAAAATGCATGACATTTAGGTTGCATCTCATTTAGAAGTTAGGACATTTGTGTGATTCGATTAGAAATAGTCGTCTACCCACGTGGGAAGTGGTGGCGTACAGGCCGTTCCCCCCTCCGTGAGTAGAAACATTCAGTCACGAGTTATTAGTTCCCCGTACCTGTTATGTTGCATTCCCACTTTCTTCGATCACTTACTATATATTATTATTTTCTTTTCCTTTTTGCATTTCATTTTGCATTCACACTCGTGACTCCCTCGAGGTCTCGAATTCGGGTTTGCAACTAATGCGATAATTCCGACCAAGCCTCGACGGAACATTGACGACCCTCCCGATACTCACATTTAGACTTAGGATTTGCATTCATTTAGACACATCCGAACGCGATAGAACTTAGGGTTAAATTAGAAAATTTTGATTAAACCTCGCAACTAGCCTCGGCTATGTAGAAAGGGTGCCTTAGGTGCAAGCCTTTGCCTTCCCTTTCTTCAAATGTGACTCCCGGACCTTTTTCTCTCATTGTTTTTCGTAGATCAGGAGTCGAAAAAGGGTTATAAATGATTTTATAAAATTTTATTTTTATTTTGTTAAACTATTTTTCGGGTGACTTGGTATACCCTAACTCAGTAACAAGTGGCGATTCCATTTTTTTTTAATAAAACCCTTTTTCAAAAATTAGTTGGCCAAACCTGTCGCACTTGTAGTCCCGGCCTTGTTTTCTTTTAAAATACTATTTTTTCTTAAAATACACTTTTTTTCAATAAAATCTGATTTTTCACACACGCGCACAATTTTTCCCAAAACTTGCTTTTCAAAAAGGGTTATCAGACTAGACCGTCTTTTCGGGATGTGACAGTCAATGACCCCACTAGCACCCTTTTACATTACAATTTTTTCGGACATGACACTCGCCACAACAACAATTGACCCATGCACTTGCAGAACGAGTATTAGGTTATAAATTTTATTACTTGTTTGTGTGAATTGTGCCTTATTTTGATAATAATCTAAACTCACAATCAAGGACAAAATCAACAACTTCAGGGGTCAAAACAATAATTTGTAGCATGTAAATATTTTTTATTAGTTTGGGAGTTTTGAATGTACAATTTTTTATCTTCATATATGTTTCTAAAATTTTGTGATTTTTCGGATTTAACTAGTATTTTTCCCTATATTTCACCAGCACATGAGTAAATTGGGCATTTCGCCTCGCAAATACCATTTTCACTCATTTTCGGTTCCAAATTTATTTTTTAGGTTTTTAAGCATGTTTCTAAATTTTTTTTATTTTTCGGAGACAATTACTATTTTTTCTGCGAATACTGCATTTAGGAGCAAAATAGTCATTTCCCACCCCAAATGCATTTTTCACCCATTATTGAGTCCTAAATTTATTTTTTATGTTTTAAGCTTATTTTTAATTTTTGATAATTTTTTAAAGCAAATAGCTATTTTTCAGTATATTTCATTTGTATAAGGGCAAAATGGACATTTCACTTCTTGAATGCTCTTTTTGCTAATTTTTGGGTTATAAATTCATTCTTTAGGTTTTTAAACCCATTTTTAACTTTTGGATATTTTTTAAGGTCAACTACTTTTATTTTCTAAAATTACCATATTCAAGGGCAAAACGGTCATTTTACACGCAAATTTTTTTTTACCGAAATTTTTTATGATTTAATAAAATTTTTTATTTACATTTTTTATTTTTTCTCTTTTTGGATGTTTTAAAAAAAATCATGACATTTTTTAGTTTTAATTTTAATTTTTTGTCAAAAATTATTTGTAAGGGTAAAGTTGTAATTTTTTTGTTAGGGGTATTTTTGTCTTTTCTTCATTTCTTGGAGGATAAGACTCTCTTGCACTAAAAATAGTCTATTTTTGGGGATTAAAAAAAGAGTTAATTAAAAAAATGCTACTCAAGTTTACTACTCTTGCGCACATACACTACACACTTTCACACATACTAATTCATACACACACACTAACACACCAAAACTCACACATTAGGATCTAACACACGCACTAACACACCAAAAAGTCACACATTAGGATCCAATACACATACAAACACACCAAATTTTCACACAATAAAATCAAAACTAGGAAAATAAGAAGAACACACAAGACCATCAACTTGCTTCAAGCTATTCAAAACCCATCAATCAAGGTTAATACCCTCAAACTTTTGTTCATTTATTTACATCTTTTGTTGATTAATACAAAAAATATGATATTTGTTTTTTAAAGAAATGATTTTCTTTTAATTTTTGGGTCATGTTCTTGTTAGTTTTCTTTTGTTCATAGTTTTTCTTCTTCTTTCTTTTGTTTCTGTTTCTCTTTTATCCCACTGATTTCTAGGTTTTTCTTTATTTCTGGATTTTTTTTCTGGGTTTTCTTTCTTTCTCCACCGTCTCTCTCTCTTCTTCCACCATTAAACCACCACCTTCAACCATCATTAGCCATCAACTTACCAAAACCACCTCACTAGACCACTTCTTCCTTCACCATCACAACAATTAGCTTTATTTACCACCGAAATAGTCAATACTCAGCCACCAAAACAACCAGACAACCATTTTTGATAGTCTATCCACCATCAGAATCAATCACAATTAGCCCGCAACTAAAAAGCCCAATTAGAACAATCAAACAATTAACCATCAGTCTCACCGCCCTATAACCACGACCAAGCCCTTCCTGTCTTCACCATCAATCAATCCAGAATAACCTACAAAAGACAACCAAACAACCTCCATAAGAAAACATCAGAACCACCAACCAATGAACCTCATCCTCCTTTCACTGTCGTTCCACCAAAACTCAATCAATTAGCCTATCAAGTTTCATCAACAACCGGTTGACAACCCACACTGCCGGACAATCACTACCATTCACCAAGACCAGAACCCACCTCCAACTCTTTTCCCTACCATCCATCGCCACTGCCCCCCATCAGCCATCAGTTGGCCGCAATCAACTTCACCCACAACCAAATTGTAATAGTCCCAAGCCTGACCGTACTATCCTTCGCAACCTCTTGTCACGCCCCGAAAAATCGACGCATAGGTCTATCAGTGACTGTCGCGCCCTGAAAAGACGATCCGATCTGTTGACCCTTTTTGAAAAAGAAATTTTGAAAATCTGTACGTGTGTGAGAAAAATCGAGTTTTTAGTGCAAAAGTGTTATTAAAAAATGGTATTTAAAATAACATAAGGCTGGGACTAAAAATGCGACAACTTTGGCTAACTAATTTTGAAAAAGGGTTTTATTTCAAAAAATTGAGTCACCACTTGGTATTGAGTTAAGGTGTATCAAATCACCCGAAAAATCATTTAACAAAACCAAACAAAAATTTTAGAAGAAAAATATTTAAAATCCCTTTTCGACTCCGGTCTACGAAAAACGAGAGAAAAAGGTCCGGAAGTCACATTTGAAGAAAGGGAAGGCAAAGGCTAGCACCTAAGGCACCCTTTCTACCTAGCCGAGACTAGTTACGAGATTTAATCAAATTTTCTCAAATAACTCTAAATTCTATCACGTTTAGATGTGTCTATATGAATGCAAATCCTAAGTCTAATGTAAATATCAGGAGGGTCAAAATGTTCCGTCGAGACTTGATCGGAATTATCGCATTAATTGCAAAACCCGAGTCGAGACCTCGAGGAGTCACGAGTGTAGATGTAAAATGAAATGCAAAAGGAAATAGGAAAATACTATAGATGTATAAATTGGGGATGCAACATAACGAGTACGGGGGAATAATAACTCGAGACTTGTCTTTCTCTACTCACGGAGGGGGAAACGGCCTGTTAATCCACCACTTCCTATGTAAGTAGATGATTATTTCTAGGCGGATCACATAAAATGACCTAACTTCTAAGTGAAATGCAACCTAAATATCACACATTGTCTAATGCTAAAATAGGTAATAATAATAATAAAATATATACCAAAAATCACACAAATATGAAAAATTCTAAAAAATGTGTATGAAATGAGGTGAAATACACACGAGTGAAACTATCACTAAAATAATCTAAGGATCTAGTGTTGGACTAGCCTTTTATAGGAAACCCCTACTAGTATTGGATTAGTGGGAAAGCGAGGAAACCACAACTAGCGTTGGACTAGCGTGGTGACGAAATAACAAAACTAATAAAACATGAATTAAAATAGTAAAATGTGAATTAAAAGCAAATAAACATATAAAGATATATAAGAGCACGTAGGAGCACATAACATGCAAATATGATATTCTAGATGCAAAAATCTTAATGAAAGTGATAAAACAAATAAGCACACAAACATACAACAGCACATAAGTCCTAACTATTACATTGGGAGATTTAGCTACAATTTTAGAGGAAAGGAAGGAATAATGAATCTATCTATTACATCTGCCTAGCTAAATGCAAATATTTGCCCGATAATAACATAATATTGAGAAATGTTGCCTATCTATTACATAAACTATCTAAATACAAATTTGCAAAAATATAAGCAATGTAATCTAACTCTTACATTGGTTAACTAAATACAAAAATATTATATTTTTTGCCAAATAATAAAATTCAAAATTAAATAGCATAAAGTAAATAAATGCGCAAAAAGTATGTAAAATAAGAAACATATGAAGAAAATGCATAATAAATCACATAGGGACACATTGGAGTACATAAAGAAAAATTAATGAGAAATAGAGGTACTTTCCGTGAGAAACTCGTTATAAATACTAACCAAAATGAACAAACAAGTCAGTATAAAATATAAAGTAATAAAGTATAAAATATTAAATACTAAAAACTGAGGGTAAAATGTAAATTCGAACAACTAAGGGACTAAAAATAAAATTCTATTTAAAGCAATAAAGTATAAAATATTAAATACTAAAAACTAAGGGTAAAATGTAAATTCAAACAACTAAGGGACTAAAAATAAAATTCTATTAAAGTTTAAGGAGTAAAACTAGAAGTTAAAGCAAATCTAAGGGGTAGGGACGAAAATAAAAGATAATTGGGGGAACAAAACCATAAATTTCAACAAGTAAAAGACATAGTTGCAATCATGAGGACTTAATCGAAAGAAAATAAAATCTAAGGGGGTCAGTATAAAATTATTAAGGACTTAATTACATAGGAACAAAATCTATTAGGGACATACTAGTATATGTAATAACTGAAATGAAAATGCTAAGCTAATACTAAACTCAATTAGCTAGAGTTAATCATGTTTAATTACAATTAAAGAACAAATTGAATTGGGCATAAATTAATTAATGTGACTTTTTGATTGACCCATTAACTCACTAAATCAAACATTAAATGCAAAGAAAAACACAATTTAACTAAAATAGATTAAATCCAAAAAGAAAATTAACTCCCAAATCAGCCCCTTCCCCTAAAATCGTTGTCTTCCACAAGAAAATACCAATTTTTCTCTCTCACTCTCACTTATCTTTCTCCCTCTCTCTTTCTATTCTATTTTCTCTGTGTTCTCTTTCTTCTTCTAGTGAGCTTCTCTTTCTTGATTCTCTCTTCTTTGCCCCCTTTCTTTTCTATTTTTCTCCGTCCATTTTCTTCTTCACCCCCTCACCCCTTTCTTCACCCGAATAAAAAAAAAAGCTAGGTATTCCTATCCCAAATTACTCTCCTCCCTGCTGGTGTTCTCTCTCTCTCTCTCTCTCTCTCTCTCTCTCTCTCTCTCTCTCTCTCTCTCTCTCTCTCTCTCTCTCTCTCTCTCTCTCTCTCTCTCTCTCTCTTCTTTTCTTTCTTTGTTCATTTCTCTCTATTTCTCTCTTTTGCAACTCCAATCTCCGATTTCTCTCTATTTCTCTCTTCTTTCTCCCTCTCTTCTTGCTTCTTTCCTTTTCTTCCCCTTCCTTCTGATTTCTCCCTCTTGCCGAATGCCTCCACAGAAACAACAACATCATTTTCCCCAAATCAATGCCCCCTTTCGAAACAGGGGAGATGGAGGAACTAATGGTTGGATTTTGTGTGGTGGCAATGTAGGCTTTTGGGTTAATGTTGGAATTGGTGCTGGCGATGATTAATGGCTAATTTAGGTAAGATTGTGACTGTGGTGAAGCTATTGGGTTGATTACAGTGGTGGATTAGGTGAATGCTGTTGGGTTGAGGTTAGAGGAGAATCTGTTATTGGCTATTTAGTTGTTTTCTTTGTAGGTTGGGGGCAAGGTGACACGATCGAGCATTTTGCCCTCTCGTATATCACAAGAATATCATCTCCAAAGGATCGTCTCGAAAAGAAGTCCACACAAAATAATCCAATCTTCTTGACTCTTTTGTCACTTGTCCAAAGACACCAAGAACAACTTGAGTTGTGGTGCTTGAAGATTCAACCAAGATCGTTGAACTCCTCCTTTTACATTGCAAGTTAGACTCCTAACCAACCCGTGGCATAGACTCCTATCCAACCTGTGGAATAGACTCCTAATTAACGAACACAAAAGAACGAATCAAACCAAATGAAAGAAACCAAAAGTAGAGATTTTGGTCGTCATGGAATCACTCTAATAAGACCAAATTTAGTTCTAATCCAAGAACTAAGGAAGAGAGAAAAACTCACAATTTTATTAATTCATCTTCAACTTATAAAAATCATACAATAGTTAGCCTTATATAGGCTTTAAATCCTAAATAACAAATTTTAAAAAAAAACCCTAAATAACAAATATGGAAAGTCTAAAGTGAATAAAAGTGACAACAACTAATGAAAATCCTAAAAACACTAAAGTTCGCAACTGCTGCAAAAGTTATGATCGTACCAGCGGCACGACTTCATGCTGTAGCTTTGGTCAGAAGCCTTTTTGTGCTATTTTCTTCACCCCATGCTTCATCCAACCATTCCACGACGCTTCAACCTTTTGCCCTTGAGTGGATGATAGGTAGGCTACTTGAATGATACGTGTGGGGGCTATCAAGAACGTATCACAAGGGCATGGTGATTCTTGGATGTTTGTAGTGGACAGCACTACAAGAAAAAAGATGATTAGTGACAACATTTTTTAGTGACAACAAAATCTTGTCACTAAAGAATAATTTCAATGACAAAATTACTCTTGTCGCAATTGGATAGTAACTTTAGTGACAACAACCAAAATTTCGTCACTAATTGTTACCCGCCTTGTGCCGCTAAGTTACATTACTGACAACAACAAAATGTCGTCACTAAATATATACTCTATAGTGACAACATTCTTTAAGTTGCCACTGAAATATACTTAGTGCATTAGTGACAACAATTGTCGTCACTGAAACTATACCCTATTCTAACAACTAAACACGTTGTCGCTAAATCGTGCCTCTTTTTCTGACAACTTGCAAAGGTTGTCACTAAAATATATCCCGGACATTAGTGACAACTGAGGTCGTCACTGAGCATAACCCTTTACCGATAATCAAAAGAAGTTGTCACTAAAGTTCGGTTCTTTTCTAATAACTCTTAAAGTTGTCATTGAAATCTCTATCAGGCATTGGTGACAACACATCTCATCACTAAATATGTAAACTTTTCTGACAAACATATGAAGTTGTCACTAAATTCAAACTATTTTTTAGTAATTTTTCACTAGTTGGACTAAGGTATCAGTGACAACTTATCTCGTCACTGAACATGTCCTCTTTTCTGACAACATCACTGTATTGTCACTAAATCTGAAATCTTTTCTGATAATTTTCAAAAGTTGTTATCAAAAAATAACTAAGGAATTAGTGACAACACGTGTTGTCACTCAACATTTAACCCATACTGACAACCGCTTTATGTTGTTACTAAAGCCGAATAATTTTAAAAAAAATATCACTAGTTGGACTAAGTTATCAGTGACAACTCATATTGTCACTATCATCGATATGTTATCACTAAAGCTAGATTCTTTTCTGACATCAAAAGTTGTCATTAAAAATAGCAAAGGCATTAGTGACAACATTTATTGTCACTCAATATATAGCCTTTTTTGACAACTATATCAAGTTGTCACTAAAAGCTGCACTATTTGTTAATAATTTTTTATTGGTTGACTAAAGCATCAGTGACAACATTTGTTGTCACTAAAACAGAGCTTTTCTGATAACCCTATATAGTTGTCATTAAAACCAGTCAATTTCTTAACTTTTTTTTTGACTATTTTGACTAAGGCATTAGTGACAATATATGTCGTCACTAAATAAGAGATTTTTCGACAACAATGTTATATTGTCACTAAAGGCGTATTATTTCTCAATAATTTTTTATTAGTTGACTAAGACATCAGTGACAACTTATGTCGTCACTAAAAATGAGATTTTCTAACAATTCCATAAAGTTGTTAATAAAGTCGCACTATTTATTGACTAAGGTAGCAGTGACAACATTTATTGTCACTAAAATAGAGCTTTTCTGACAACCATATATAGTTGTCACTAAAGCCAGTCAATTTCTTAACATTTCTTTGACTATTTTGGCTAAGGTATCAGTGACAACTCATGTCATCACTAAATAAGAGATTTTTTTGATAACAATGTAAAGTTGTCACTAAGGGCATATTATTTCTCAACAATTTTTTGACTAGTTGACTAAAACATTAGTGACAACTCATGTCAGTCACTAAACATGAGATTTCTTACAACTCTATAAAGTCGTCACTAAAGTCGCACTATTTCTTGACTAAGGCATCAGTTACAACATTTGTTGTCACTAAAATGGAGATTTTCTGACAACCTTATATAGTTGTCACTAAAACCAGTCAATTTCTTAACATTTCTTTGACTATTTTGGTTAAGGTATCAATGACAACTCATATCATCACTAAACGAGAGATTTTCCGACAACAATGTGATGTTGTAACTAAAGGCATATTATATCTCAATAATTTTTGACTAGTTGACTTAGGCATCAGTGACAACTCATGTTGTCACTAAAAATGAGATTTTCTGACAACTCTATAAAGTTGTCACTAAAGCCGCATTATTTCTTGACTGAGACATCAGTGACAACATTTGTTGTCACTACAAGAAAAGCTTTTCTGACAACCTTATATAGTTGTCACTAAAGCCGGTCAATTTCTTAACATTTTTTGACTATTTTGACTAAGGCATTAGTAACAGCTTGTGTTGTCACTAAACAATAGATTTTCTGAACAACAATTTAAAGTTGTCACTAAATGCGTATGACTTCTTACCAAATTTTGACTAGTTGACTATGGCATCAGTGACAACTCTTGTCGTCATTAAAAAATAAATTTTCTGATAACTGTATAATGATGTCACTAAAACCAACTTTAAAATAAGTTCCTTAAAATTATTTAAATTAATCAAAATTTTTTGAAATAAAAAACTACAAATGCTAATTCATTTCTAATTCAATAGTATGAATTCGGTGTTTTTCCATTTTCTTTCCAATTGTCGTATTTCCAAATTTGAATTTTCAATTTCAAACCAAGATATATGCATGTATATTTTGGTAGATACATATAAATGAACAGAAATTTGTGTAGATACATATATACATGTATACATGAACATATGTGTATATATATATATATATCTATATATATGTAGATACATATAATATATCTATATCTATATACATACATACATACATACATGCATACATATATATATACATACATGCATATACATACACACACACATAGATACATACATACATACATATATAGAAATATATACATATATACATGTATACATATATATACAGATATATACATATAGAAATATATACATACATACATACATTCATACATATACATATACATATGTATATGTGTGCATCTGTATATATGCATATATATATATAGACACATACACACACATCTGTGTGTATGTATACACAGATATAGATGTATAAATATACATACGTACATACATACATATATACACACACACAGCACACACACATATGTATGTATGTATGTGTGTGTGTGTATGTATATCTATGTATTTGAGTGTCTGAGTGTGTGTGTGTGTATACATATACATATACATAAATACATAAATACATACATACATGCATGCATGCATAAATATATACACACACACACACATACATACATACATACATATATATGTGTATGTATATATACACACACGTGCACATAGATATACACACACATACACACGCATATATACAGACACACAGATACATATGCACATATGTATATATATGTATGTATACGTATGTATATCTATATGCATGCGTGTGCGTGTGCGTGTGCGTGTATATATGTGTGCATATAGATATACATACATACATATATATGTGTGTGTGTATGTATATAGACACACACACACATATATGTATGTACATATATATATGTATGTATGTGTGTGTGTGTGTATATACACACATATGTATGTATATGTACGTACATATATATGTATATATATGTGTATGTATGTGTGTGTGTATATATAAATACATATATATATATATATGTATGTATTTATATCTATATGCATGTGTGTGTGCGTGTATATGTGTGTGTATGTGTGTGGTTATATGTATGTATGTATATACGTGTTTGTATGTGTGTGTGCGCGCGTGGCTACACTCACACATACCTATACACATATGCATACTTTCATACAGCTATAATACTTAGGAAATTTTCAGATCCAAAAATAAGATTTACCTAGCCTCCTTCCCTCCACCAAATTTCCATCCCAAATCAAATTCCCTCCCATAATTTCACCAAAACTCTCTTCCTCTTTCCTAAGTCTGCTTTCCTTCTTCCTCTCCCTTTGGCAACGAAACAAATTTCTCCTAACTTGAAGCTCGTCATTTTCACCTGGACCTGAAAGCTGCTTTGCCACCGAATCTCTCTCCCTCTCCCTCTCTGTCTCTCTCTGTCTCTCTCTCTCTGTGGCTCTCTGGTAGCATTTCTTGGTCTCTCCATCAATGTTGTTGTAAAGCTAGGCTTTTTTTAAGCATTTTCTCTTTTTTTGTTTGTATTTTCTGGTGGACATTGTGAAGCTAGTGTTTTTTTTTTTTTTACCTTTGATTTCAATGGATGACAAATATAATTTCTAAATTGGGGGATTTACTACAACTAACCCTAGCCTTCTCTTTGATTCAGCAAAATTGAAATTTTGTATGCCCTAATCTACTCCTGTGTTGTTGTATTTGACTTTTTTGTTTGAACAAGTTTCCGGCTTCTTCTTCTTTCAATTTTTTTTTTTTTTTTTGGTTTAGCAACGGAGGAAGAAAAAAAATGGAGATGTCCATGGAAAAGAAGAAAACGGTTGTTGCTGAAAAGCCCAAGACTCCTAAATCAAAAGCGAATGAAGTAAGAGATTTTCTTTTCAAATTCTCAGTAGTTCATTAATTATTCCTTGGTTATAGCTTGTGGATCTATGCCCATATTTCCTATCATATGGCTAAGATTGTTTGGATTCTTTTTTTCAATTTTTCATTGGATGTGAATGTATCTTTTAATAGGTTAGATTTCAGGGGTTTTCCCTTTAGTGCTAACTATTTTGTCGTTGTGAGATTTCTTGACATTTTCTAAAGTTTGAAATCCTGTTCCCATGATGCAAATTATTCTATACTCATTTGTTGATGATTGATGTTATAGTTATGCTACTTATGGTTCCCCATTTTGGATTCCCATTTATTTTGTTCATTTTTGTTCGTCACCAGCGAATTTTGGCAATACAGTGTCCTTGAAACTTATTTAGCTCCAGCTCTTCTAGAACAGTTATGAGGAGCATTTTTACTTTGGGTGTGCGTGTTGTTGGGGAAGGGTTAGCAATGGCAGTACTCATTTTAAGGACACATTGGCTTACTTGCAGATAGCATGTTATCTTGTGCTTTTACTTGCAGATAGCATGTATAGCAAGAATTGGGATTGGCGAAGTATACGATGATGTTAAATCTAAGTCTTCTAAAATATAAAAGTACTCTGAAACATGATACGTATAAGAATTACTCACCTTATTCAAGTTTAAATCCTATTCCAGCTCAAATAGTAGAGATGATTGGCGTCCTTGGAACCTACGCTATAATGAAGGTCTTACTTCACATCATTAATCAAGATTAGACATTGAACTCAAGATTTAAACCCTTAACCCCAGCTCTCATTCTAACTATTACTTAATACCACCAAAAGACTCTCATAAGTGTCCCAAAACAATCACCTTAAATTGAAGGAAAAAGCTGTCCAAAACCAAAACAGTTTACTCAAGTGCGGCACTTTAATTCATCATTACTCTTAATATATAACTCGTATGTGCACCATATTTATATCAATAGAAACCACAATCGAAGCACTAAAATCATAAGAAGATCCCCACTCCATAAATAAATCATAAGCCATTCAAAAATAGTTCACAATTTGGAAGCTAACTAAACCTGTTATGAACAGGTTCAGAAATTCAATCAACTTCACAGAATTTCTGGTACTAATTGACAATGAATCAGACAATAAACCTTATACCGTTGGAAAGATCTATGAATCTAGTTTCTAACGCAATAAATGGATCTAAATTTCGAGTTTTTTACCCCAAGTTATGATCAATTCCCCACGACTGCACAGTGCTGTCTGAACAGCACTGTAGCTACGGGAAACTCTGTTTCCCATCCTTAAAAAGGTTACCAAATCAACACCAAATCACACCAAAATGTCCAGAACTGAAATTTAGAATGTCTAGATCATGATAGGACATCAAACTACAGGATTTGGTGACAATTTCACCATATTCACAGAAGGAAAGAACTAAGGTACTTCTTTTGAATCATTTTCAGTGAATGGAAGCTGAAGAAAAATCTCAAAGAAAGAACTTATTTTTCCTCCCACATTCATTTATTTTTTTTAAAGGAAACTATGTGCTTTGGATTTTTGCTTTTAGGGATTTGCTTATTTGCTTCTTGTTTTAAACAACAGTGTTAATTTTTATGTACAAGTACTTGTTACTTTGTGTTCTGTGATCTTGTCTTTAGGGATGAATCATCAATGTGGAAGTTTGTAGGCTGATTTGAAGGGTCTCTTTGTTTTTGTGATTCATTTCTAGGTGATTTTGGATTAATATTGAAGTCAAGTAGATTGTTGAAAAACTTGAAAGAGCTCTAGTTTGACTTATTTCTCTATGTTATAGGAAAGCAATTTCAAATTGGTATGGAAGTTATGTCCATATAGTTATGTCTATATATCTTAAATGATCCCTTTTTGGCCACTTAAAATTAATATTTTTTTCGTTACAAAAAACTGTTGAAACTTTATAAGGCAATGATAAGTTTTTTGTTGAGATTTACATCCTTTTTACCAATTTTGATGAAAATTTATTATTTTTTGGGTTGAGTTTGATGCGAAGTTGATCATGTGGTATTTAACTTTTGGTTGATGTCATAGGATGAAACGATAAAACAAGAATCCTTATTTGACAATATATATATATATATATATGAAAATAAAAAAAATAATGTTCAAGGTTGCTTATGTACAGGTGTTGAGGAAGTAATGCTCTTTCCAGAGGGTGTATTTTCACGGAAGCAGAAGCTTTATCCTTTTCTTCTAATGGAGAAGTCTTCTTATCCCATGACTTGGAAACAAGTATACTTTTTTGTTAATTTAAAAAATAAAGGTCCGTAATTCATGGAGTCTAAATAAACGACCCTAGCTAGTAAGGCAAGGCTTTTAGAACTTGAACTTATTACCAAGGCCTTAAACCTGGTACCAGTCTCTATCTCCATTAGCTCTTCAGGTAACAGGTCTCCATATTTTTGTACAACTTTGTTTAACTAAGTTCATCAATTTCTTCCCATGATTGACATCATTTTTATTATATGATCTTATGAATTATTGGTGGTTGGTTTGTTTAACTAAGTTCGTCATAATTTGGTTCATGTTGGCATGTGATATTATCTATTACAGTTGAACGGACAAATTATTAGAGAAATAAACTTTAGAATCATCAGATTATAAAACCTTTGAAGTTGGATCCTGTTTGCATCTTAGAAATGCTGGCACCACCTTCTTTATGTTGTCTTGTTATAAGAAATTCGTGGCTCAAATGGACCTTGGTAGTTCATAGAATTGTATTTTATACTGCTATATGGAATCTGCGTAAATGAAACCATAATAATTGTGATACCAAATCAGGTTTGAATGGCTGATCAATTGATGTAAAGAGAGGTGGAAACTTTGTGGGGTGCAGAAATTTGACTTTGTTCAATCTTAGCTTGCAGTCTTAAATAATTTCAGATAGCAAATTTGAGTTTAAGAAGAAAATTTTTCCCTTGAAATGTTATGCATGAGTAGCCACGTTACCTAATATGGCTTGCGCAAATGAAAAGTTTTGAATTATTGGACCACTTTTCATAACAAATTTAAATTGGTTTTAGAAGCTTTTTCTTTGATTTTCAACCTATTTTGGGTAATGGATTTTGTAGAACAAGAGAAAAGGAAAAAACTGTTGGAATTTTCATCTATTATGTTTTTCTTGAATAACAAAACACAAAAACAATTAATTTGTCAAACATTATACTACTTTTCTCTACTAAAATACTCCACCAAATACATGCTCTTAAGTTCCAAATACAGTTCAACATTAATTAATTTTCTTTAAGCTATAGCTTCTTCTTGAATATTTAGAATTGTTTTCAGTCCAATTACTAATATTATGAGATACAGTGTATTTTTTTTTTTTTTGAATTAATCACATCCTTAATCGAATTGTATATGCTACAAAACTATAGATCCTGTAATGAAAACCTTAACAAGAAAAGAAGTAACATAATTGTACCCATTGTTAAATAGTTATTTTCGTTTATGTTACACTAATCATGTTTTAAATAATAGTAGTCTTTTAATTAGCCAAATTGATTAGATAGCTGCCATCTCAATGTCGGTATAATGTCTTCCAATCCATTTCCGAATGATTAGAGGACTACCAAATCTGTCACTTGGTTTTGTGCTCCCTAGAGCTAACCAGTTTTGGTTTGTCTGTGCTGTGTACAAAATTGTAACTATGATCATAAATTAGGAGGATGAGAAGTGATTGTCACTGTCTTTGAGACAGACCTTTGCTTTATTGGTGATTGTTTTGTAGTGCCTGCTATACCAAAACTCTAATTTCATGAACTATACTAAAACTCTAATTTTATGACGAGTTCCCTTCTAAATAATGTCAAACTTTTTCTTCTGGTGCCCATTTTCTTTAACCAAAATTGGCAAATAAAACAATACCAAGAAGGAGATAAGTTATATATCTTCTAGGATAATTATGTTAGGATGAAGTAGAACTATCACAATTTCTGTTGAAATGTGTGACTAGTGTTTTTAGTGAGCAATGTTAATATATTTCTAGATAACTTAAAGGTCAACTAACACAGAGAGGTTGTTACTCATTGTATCAATAGTCATTCATTTTGATGTTTACTCATTTATATAACCATCAATTAAACAACTTAGATTTATGTACTTGCTTCTAAATGATTCTTTAATTGTGTGTGATGTGTTTGTTGTTTTGTGTAATCTTGACTAATCCTTGGGTTAATGAAAGCCTGGTATTTACTTCTTAAGAACGGAGATTCGCATGGTGCTATTTGTTGTAGTCTAGCCATAGGATGGGCTCTAGAGGTATCAAATGTAATAAACATATCTAAACAAAAATGAGGGCTATTTACTTCATGCTTTGCTAACTAGTGATTTCTGTATCAGAGGTTTGAGGTGTTGTTATCCATTAAATCTTCTGTGACTTTTTCTACTGCTATGTTATTGCAATTGTCGTAACTTTTGCTTTTAAGATTTGGATTATTTATGCAGCTGTTTATCATTTCTGACATACTTTATGTGGCCATCTTATTTCCTTCTTGGGACAAATTTCCTGATTGTAGTGTGTATTTTGGTTGTATTGTACCATTGTTTACACTGTAACTAGAGCACTAAGTATTGGGATACAATTTTTTGTAATTTGTATGACTTGCATTTGGGTCACATCTAGTTTTGTTGGTGCAGATTTGAGTAGGGGTTGTATTAGTCTTTTGATAGGTAGTCTTAAGCAGCCAGCTGCAATTTTCATGTGAACTATCTCCTTTATTGAGCTTTGGCCGTTCAATTACATGAATTTTAATGGAGAAAACAAGTAGCTTGATGGTCTTTGTACTTCCATGACTTCAAATAGATTTCTGAATTAGTATAACTTTGAAATGCATACATGTATACAAAATTGGCCATAGCCTTTAAATGAACTAGAAGCATGTAAGCTCCCATGAGACTTTTGGCAGTAAACATTTTGAGCTTTAGAAAATTAAGTATATTTGATGAGAACTCTGTTTCACTGTTGCTTTTTTAAAATGTTAAGCCCAAGGATATTCATGGTACATGTCTTTAATTGTTTTGGTTGTCATATTCTTTTTACTATTCTTTTTGTATTCCTATTTAGAAAGAAGCAATCTCTTTAAAAATGTCTGGTCATCTATGCTTCTAAGAGAGGCAACTTTTTTACACACCTGGCATTTAATTTCCACAAGTTGATCAACTCTTTCTCTTTGTGAGTTTGTTTTATTCTTTTCTATTTTGGCATTATCATCTGTATTGGCATCATTTGTTGTTTTTATGTCTTTTGGGTAAAAGCATATGTTCTAATTTCAGTATTTGGATGTTTTGCTTAAATATGTCTTATAAGAAGTATAACTTTTTTGTTCAGCTTAAGTGTCAAAATGCATGCATGGTGCATTTGTTCAGGACAGAATTTTTGCACACAAGTATGGCTTTGTTTTTGCACTGTTTTTTATTCTTTAATTGTTGAATTTTTTAATCCTTATTTTTACTTTTCTTGTTAATTAGTGACATAAATGCTCCTTAGTTCCAAGCAATGACATCAATGCCCATTCAGAAGATGGAAAGTAGGTTGGCAAGGTTGGTGGAGGTGACAAAGTTTCACTTGAAAGTTAGATTGTTCAATATGCTAGTTGGCAACAAGAGATGTTTGTTGTGTGTCTTTTTTTTATTTTGGTTGCTATTGTCAAAATTTAGTTATTCGGATGTTTAAATTCATTAATGATATTTTGTAATGCTATAGAGCGTTTAGGCAACGTATTACTTTATTGTCTAGTAGTTCTGACTTTTCTATTTTTTTATATTCTGTTTTGTGTATCGAAAGAATGTATTGTAAAAATACTGTATTAAATGACTTTTGTATATTTTTGAATATTATGTTTGGCAATTAAAGGGAAGGTATTTTTATAAATATTGGTATAGATGATATTGTGATTGATTTGAGATATAATGTAATAATTGTAATAGGATTTGGTGATTCAATTATATATATATATATATATTGATTTTTCATAGGTTGTGTTGCAAAATATAACTACAATTATGACAAAATATTGTCACTAAATACAAATGATATGTTGTCATTAAATGCACCATCAGAGCAAGAATAAAACCTTGTCACTGATGGGTGATCGTTAGCGACGACTTGTTATGTCAGTGATGACAACGGATTGTAAATAAATAGTTAAATTATCAATCACGCCAAACATCATCACTCAAAAATGCATTAGTGATGACAATCCTTTGTTATTGAATATGAAAAGATTAGTGACAATAAAATTTTGTCATTAAATATGCAAGGTATCAGTGGCGGCCTAAGTCGTCATAGAAGAAAGCATCAATGACAAGAAATATTTGTCATAGAATATTTAATTTGAACCGAAGTATTAGTGACGACTTAACATTGTCATTGAACAGTAGGTTTAGTGACAAAAAATGTTTGTCATAGAATATTCAATTTGAATTGAAGCATTAGTGACGACTTAACATTGTCATTGAATAGTAAGTCATCTGTGACGACTATAGTTGTCACTGAATATGGCATTAGTGATGATAAAGCTTTGTCAGTGAATTAGTCAAATTAGTTGAAGTACATTACTAGTGACGACATGGTTTTGTCATTTAATAGGTAAATTATTAGTGACAACCCATGTCGTCACTAACAACTGAATAAATAGTGACAACTACTTATGCAATTTCTCTGACAACATACAAAGTTGTCACAAATTCTCTTATCATTAGTGACAACAAATGTTGTCACAAAATGCCATATATTTAGTGACGATTTTATCCTTGACATTGTTTACATTTAGTGACGGACTTTTACTGACGACTCAGTGGCGACATATTTCTTGTCGATAAAAGTTATTAGTGATGACTTTTCATTTTCAGTGACAACTTGTTGTTGTCACTGATGATGATTTTTCTTGTAGTGCAGGTGGGTCTATGATTGTGGCTGTGGTTATGGGTGATAATTGGGGATTGATGAAGAAGCACCAATGGCAGCCTGGTGCTGGTGGTGGTGCACTGCTGTGCTTGAGGCGACTGTGGTGTGTGTGTGCACGACCTCTTTTGTGTGTGTGTGTGTGTGTGTGTATTTGATGACTGTGAATGGTTGATGAAACTGGTGGTGTGTGGTTGTTCCGACAAGGATGGAGCACGGAGGTGGAGAAGGTGATTTCTATTGACAATTGGGTGGTGTTCGGACTGATCACAATGATTAATTGAGGTTGAATTGTTGAGAATTGGGGCTATTATTAGCTATCTTTGCTAAATTGGGTTTGTTTCTTGCGGTTCCTGGGGCTGTTTTGTGGTGTGAATTGCAAGTGATGGTGGCTCTGGTTGGGAGGAGGCCGTGACTGGTGGCTTGCTAGCTGGTTGAATTGTGGGCTGGTGTTTGGCTTTTGCATATGAGAATTGGGTTTTGTTACCACTTTTCTTTTGCAAGTTTGTTAACAGGTTGGTCTTGTTTATGTGCTCTGGTGATTTGGTAACTAATTGAGGGATTGGATATTGGTTTGAGATTGGTGATGGGATTTTCTGGTGAGGGGACCTGATGGTAGTTGGAGGGTGATGAAGAAGATAGTAGAGCAGTGGTGATGATGGAAGTTGGATGCATGATTTTTGGATGATTTGGCATAGAGAAAATAGAGAGAAAGTGGTTTACAATGGAGATTGGGAATTTCAGTGATCCAGATGAAGAAACGGGAAGAAGAGGAAAACTAGAAAAAGAAAACACTAAACCCAGAAACAAAGAAATGAACCTAGAAAGAAACAAAACCAGAAAATGAAATTCCAAAAAACATCAACCAATAAACAACCTTAGAAACCGTAAAAGAACCATAGAAGTTAAGTTAAGATGTTACCTTTTAATTCTGTTGAAGTATCGATGAAGAGTAATCAGCAATTGAAATGGCAACGAGCAGTGGATAGAAAATGGAAATGATGGCTCAAGGTGTGTGTGTGTTTACGGTGGTTTAATGTGTGCTTTGATTTTAAGGGATACAAGGATATGTGTTTTAGGGTTTTGAGTTTTTCTGCTATTTTTCTTTTCGAGAATAGACTATTTATAGTGCAAGAATGTCTTACCCTCCAAGAAAAGGAAAAAAAAAACAAAAATACCCCTAATAATAAAAATTACCATTTTATCCTAAAAAACAATTTTGGGTAAAATTAAAATTAAAACTAAAATCAAAATTAAAAATTAAAATGCCATGATTTTTCCTAAAACACCTGAAAAGTGGAAAAAGCGTAAAAAATACAAATAATAAATTTATTAACGAAATTCGGGCGAGAAAATATATTTCTATGCAAAATTATCGTTTTGTCCCTACACATAGTATTTACAGAAAAAAATAGAAAATGATCCCAAAAAAAGTACTAAAAATTAGAAATAGGTTCAAAAACCTAAAAATGAGTTTAGAAACCCCAAAACTTGACAAAAATGCATTTTGGGTATGAAATGACTATTTTGCCCTTATACTAAATTACATAGAAAAATAGCTATTGGCCTCGAAAAATTGCCAACAATTAAAAATAAACTTAAAACCCTAGAAAATGAATTTTGGACTCAAAAATTGATGAAAAATGTGTTCAAGTTACAAAATAACTATTTTGCCCTTGAATGCAATATTTACAGAAAAAATAGCAATTGTCCCTGAAAAATCAAAAAATTTAGAAACACACTTAAAAATCTAAAAATAAATTTATGACCACAAATGGGTGAAAATGGTGTTCACGTGGCGAAATAACCATTTTGTCCTTATACTGGTGAAATATAAAAAAAAAATACTAGTTGAACTCAAAAACTCACAAAATTTTAGAAACATGTATAAAAATTCAAAATGGTACATTTACTCCAACACCAATGAAAAAATATTTACGTGCCAAAAATTACTGTTTTGACTCCCGAAATTGTTGATTTTGTTCCCCTTTTATTGAAAAATTAGAATTTGGCTCCAAAAATATAAAAATGCCCCCAATGTTGAAAAAATAAATGGTGTGTCAAAATTTGGTATCTACACCTCCCATAACCACCTCTCTCACCTGCAGCAAAACAAACTCAAAATCAACTTAAACCACCAAAATAACCTGCAAAAGACAACCCAAATTCTAGATAAACCCCAAATCTCTATTGTTTTACCCTCAACATATCCTCCACAACCACCCAAACGGCCCCAATTGACATTCACCACCATTAGAAATCCCAACCTATCACCACTAGTTAGTTTACAACCCACCCAAGTCCCAGTCCAATGCACCTCCATTAACCGTGACCACTACAACCATCATCATCAATTGCAAATCGCCCATAACCAGCACCAATGCCACCCAAAAACCTCAGTCCCTACAGCCTCTCCGATTACCTAATCAAGCCAAACAACCAAGACCCATTATTCACCACCACATCTCCACCCCCTACTTTGAAGGAGAAGGAAAATTGGGGAAAATGACTTTGGCATTTTAAGCAGAATAGAGGGAGGATGAACAAGAGAGAGAGAACAGAGGGCAATGGGATAAAGAATGAAAACGGAGAAGCAGAGAGAATAAAAGAGAAAGAATAAGGAACAGAGAGATCAGAGAAAAAGGGGAGGAAAATGGGTTTCTGGTTGTGAGTGTAGTGAAGAAGATGGGTTGAGTATTTGAAATGGGTGTCTATTTTTGGGTATTCCATATTTCATGTAATTTCAGTTTAGTTAATTGAAAAGGGATTAAAGAAAAACTGATTGGGCAATGAGGGAAATTTTCATTATTTTGTTTTCTTTCAGTGAAGAAATTGAATTTGGAAATTGGGGCTGAAATGATTTTGGGGATTTAGTTTAATTATAAACCGATTGGGGTATCTAAGGTTTGAGGGGGGTAGTTTTAGTTTTGCTCTTTTAAAGTTTTTTTTAGAGTTTCAGTTTTTATTTATTTAGTTGATAAGCACTGCTTTTGTTCCTGATTTAGAGTTCTATTTGATCAATTTGGTATTTACACCTGTTAGTTTGTATCACTTTCATTAACTAGTTTTAGTTCAATTGATTGTGTTAATTTTATCCAGGTTAGAATTTGATTTATTTTGTTAAGTCAAGTGTAATTTTACTTTCAGCCCCTAACTTTTAGCTTTGCCACATATTAGGTCCTTCGTAATTATAGATTAACTTCCCAAATTTTACTCTCATTTCAATTGAGTCTCATAATTTGCAAATTTACCCACACTTGCTGAAATTTGTTGTTTTGACCCCAATTTGCTTTAATTTTGCATCTCTACATCCTAGACTTATGTCAATTCCCAAATTAGCTTTATAGAAATATATTTTTAGTCCCCTTAGTTGTTAGACTTTTCATGTTCACCCCAATTTGTTGGAATTTACTTTTCACGCTTTATTCATTTATATCGCGATACCTTGATGTGTTTATTTGTGTTCTTAAGCATTAGTACAAGGTCTTCAAAGAAAGGTACTCCCATTACTTGTTAATTTCTATTCGTATGCTCCTATTTGATTTTTTGTGTATTTTCTTCATGTGTTTCTTATTTTATATATATTTTGCATTTTATTTACATTATGCTATTTCGTTTTCGAATTTCATTATTTGGCAAAAATGTAATAGATAGATCACAATTTCCTTTTTTTTTTTTTGCCTAGGTTTTGTATTTAGCTAGTCAATGTAATAAATAGGTTACATCTTTCACATTTTGACATTGCCTAGTTTTTGTATTTAGCTAATCAATGTAATAACTAGGTTACATCTTTCACATTTTGACATTATTTAGTTAAAAAATTGTGTTTTTAGATAAATTTATTTTACTTTTGTCCCCTTTCATTGTAAGTTAAATTCCCCTGGTGCAATAATTAGAGCTTATGTGCTTTTGTATGCTTATGTGCTTACATGTTTTACCGCTTTCCTTAGGATTTTGCAACTGGAAATCATGCTTACGTATTATGTGCTCCCATGTGTTATTATATGTCTTTATATGTTTATTTGCTTTTGATTCATGTTTTACTATTTTAATTCATGTTTTATCAGTTTCATTATTCCGTCACCACACTAATCCAACGCTAGTTGTGGTTTCACTACTTTCTCGCCAGTCCAACACTAGTGAGAATCCTTAGAAAGGGCTAGTCCAATGCTAGATCCTTAGGTCATTTTAGTGATAGTTTCACTCCTTGTGTGTATTTCATCTCATTCCACACACTTCTTTTTTTTAGAATTTTTCATTTTTTGCATGATTTATGTATATATTTTATCTATTATCTATTTTTTACAAATGTTCAGTGCATGACACCTAGATTGCATTACACATAGAATTTAGGTCATTTGTGTAATCCAACTAGAAATAGTCGCCTACTTACGTGAGAAGCGATGGCGTAAACATGTCGTTCCCCCTCCGTGAGTAAAGATAGTCAGTCACGAGTTTTTTAATCTCCCATACTCGTTATGTTGCATATCCACTTTTTATGTTCACTTACTATCTATACTACTATTTTCCTTTTCTTTTTGCATTCCATTTTGCATCCACACTCATGACTCCCTCGGGGCCTCATTTTAGGTTTCACAATCAATGCGATAATTCCGATCAAATCTCAATGGGACATTTTCACCCTCCCGATACCCACATTAGGCTTAAAATTTGCATTCATTTGGACACATCTAAATACGATAGAATTTAGGGTTATTTTAGGAAATTTTTTATTAAGCCTCTCAACTAGTCTCGACTAGGTAGGAATGATGCATTAGGTGCAAGCCTTTACCTTCCCTTCATTCAAATGTGACTACCGGACATTTTTCTCTTGTTTTTTCACAGACCGGAGTCGAATAGGGGCTTTTTAATATTTTTTCTAAAAATTTTATTTTGTTAAAAATTTTTTTGGGTGATTTGGTACACCCTAACTCAATACCAAGTGGCGACTTCATTTTTTACAAAACCCTTTTTCAAAAATTAGTTGGTCAAAACTATCGCATTTTTAGTCCAGACCTTGTTTTGTTTTCAAAATACTAGTTTTTTCCAGAAATACACTTTTTTACTAAGAATTCAATTTTATCACACACGCACGATTTTTTCAAAAACTTTCTTCTCGAAAAGGGTCACCAGATCGAACTGCCTTTTTGGGACGCGACAGTCACGGACTGACCCATGTGGTATCATATTTTCAAGGCATGACAATGTGACCCCAACGACATCCATCATCATTGCAGAGAGCCCACTATTCGGGTCTAACATTTGTGCCTGTCAGCCAATCGTAGGCTTCTTCATGCAAACTTCATATTTGATGCATATAGTAATCGTACTTATACAGTTGGTTGCCCTTTTCAACTACCATTACAAACTTCTTCAGCCTGCACAACAATTAGATGTTATAAGGGATGAATGGAAAATCCGAATAACAAAAAAAATGTGAAATTGGACATTACCTCTCATTCTTAAATTTTTGTGTGAAATTACTGTGCACATGCATAAGACAGAAGCAATAGACTCCCATTGGTTCTTGCCATTCTGAAAGCATCATTATTGTGTGGATAATTACTTTGTGCCTATTTGATATCACGTATACTTCTTGAATATTGCCACATATGTGAATGAGCAATAACCTCATAAACCAAGACCAGCTTCGGTTGTTCTCCTCATCAATGAGGGTAAAGTCTAGTGGCAAGAGGTGATTGCATACATTGTACTCGACTGGAACAAGTAATTTTCCTTGGTACGCTCCTTTCATGAAGTTCCTAAGGCTACGGATATTGAAGAAAGCCAATTAATGGATTATCAGGTGGAGAATCCAACTTTAATTTTGACAACTACTCTGGAAAGCCAATCTCATGTGTAGAACCTTGACCCTAAGGTGGATGTGCGTGGTGATCATGACACCGATCTTGAGACACATGAGAATGTCCCTAATGGTGCATGTGCTACTAATAATGAACAAGGACATCAGGTGCATACTTCGACTCCTATACAGAGTCAAGCAGACGTGATTTGTGACATGCAACTTCTTCTTGAAGTCCCAAAACCAAATGGAGACGGAATTTCTAAAGATCTACTTCAGGAGGCAGAATATATTGCAGGAAATCTATCACCAAGAGGTGAAGTCTTGGCTGAGGTACAACCTATCTCTAATGCTGATGATCACTCCCACAGCAACTGCATGGTGGAGGAAGCTGTACATTGGAAAGCTCCTGGGCGAGGTAAAAAGAATGTTTATGTCTTTGTGTCTGATAGAACATTGTGTTCCCACACTCGTTCCTCTTTTGTTAAACTATCCCCATGATTAGCTTCATGTTTTAGAATATTAGGGGGTGGCTAAGCCCTCTAATTTGAAAAGACTGAAACATATGATTCAGGATACATAATTTGGAATTTGTTAGCTGTAGTAGAACCTAAGGCTAATGTAGATTAGGATGTCTGGAATTTGTATGAAACTAGGTATGGATATTGGTATTGCTAATTCTTCTGGATCTGTTTGGCTATTTTTTAAAAATTCAACTGCTTTCTCGGTGATAGCTGAATCTGAACAACACTTAATTGTCTTGGTTGGGAACTCACAGCTTTCAGCTAGTTGCAAGATTACATTTGTTCATGCGAAATGTTTGGAAACTGAAAGACAAATGCTATAGGACTCTTTAAGCTGGAAAGTGTGAATAACTCTCCTTGGTTAATTGCTAGACATTTTAATGTGGTCATCTCCCAGGATGAAAAGTGAGGGGGCAGACCTTTTCAAATCTCTGAAGGGATGACCTTTATGGAATTCATGCAGGACCTTCAGTTGATGGACGCTGGTTTCACTGGCTCGCCTTTTACGTGGTGTAACAACAGAAGGGGTCAAGTGCGTGTGTGGAAAAGATTGGATCGTATCTTAATTAATGATTCTTTCCAATGCTTGAATCTCTCTATTGCTGTGCAGCATCTAGCTCGAACACCCTCTGATCATGCCCCTTTACTCATAAAAGCTTCCACAAAGCTTGATGGCTTGCCTAGACAGTTTCAGTTCCTCAATGCATGGACATCACATAGCCAGTTTCTGGAGATTGTTTGGAGCAGCTGGCACTTAGATATCACCTGCTCACCATTGCTTATGTTGGATTCTAAGATGAAAAAGGTCAAGCAGGCTCTTCGGTTATGGTCTCGACAGTTCTTTGGTGACATTTTTGAGACTGTGAAGAGAGCCGAAATACAAGCTGCTGCAGCTGAAAGAGAACATGATTTGCATGCTTCTGAAATCACTTTGACAGCCATGCAACGTACTCGGTCTGAACTCAGTAAAGCCATTTGTGTGGAAGAAAATTTTTGGCGTCAAAAGGCACGAATTAAATGGTGGAAAGAAGGTGAGTCTAACTCGAAATTTTTTCATTCTATGGTTGCTGATCGTCGAAGAAAGGCTATTATCCATGGCATTAAAGATTATAATGGGAATTGGCTAAGAGAGGGAGAAGATATTGGGAATGAAGCTTGTAGTTTTTTCTCACGATTGTTCTCTTCCGAAGACCATCCTGCTGAGTAATGTTTGAATCATATTCCCAAATTGTTGTCTGAAAATGATTGCAACATGTTGGATGCGGATCCAACTATGGAAGAAGTTAAGAGAGTTGTTTTTTCTATGGATGCAAATAGTACCTCGGGGCCTGATGGTTTTTCTGGAAAATTTTTTATGGATGCTTAGGAGGTTATTGCTGATGATGTTTATCAAACAGTATTGGCTTTCTTTTGTGGAGAGAATATCCCTCGGAGTATTACATCTACTTTACTCATCCTGATCCCCAAGACTGTACAACCGCAAGATTTCTCACAGTATAGGCCAATTAGTCTGTGTGATTTTTTAAATAAAATTATTTCCAAACTGTTGGCAGACAGACTGGCATCGATTCTTCCACAGATTATTTCTCCATAGCAAAGTGGTTTTGTGAGAGATAGGCAGATGGCAGAAAACTATTTACTTGCTCAGGAATTAATATCAAGTATTGGAAAGAAAAATCGTGGAGGCAATGTGGTTATTAAAATTGACATGGCTAAGGCCTATGATAGAGTTTCATGGAGTTATCTGATTGGTGTTCTTCGGGCATTCGGATTTGGGGAACAATGGATTGACAGGATATGGAGACTGGTTTGAAATTGTTGGTTCTTTGTGCTTATTAATGGGATTCCTAGGGGGTTTTTTAAATCTACAAGGGGTTTGAGGCAAGGAGATCCTATCTCTCCTACTTTATTTATCATTGCTGCAGAAGGTCTATCTAGAGCCCTTAATGGCATTCATCAAAGTAGAAGCTTTGTGCCTTATAAAGTTCCTCGTAACTGTCCTACTATTTCTCACTTGGGTTTTGCAGATGATTTAATTTTGTTTTCAGGAGGGGACAAAAGGACTTTGAGGCATTTGATAGATACTATAAGGACTTACGAAAAGTGCTCAAGACAGCTGATCAATACATCCAAAAGTGCTTTTTTCTGTCATCCTAGCACTTCTCGTCGACAAATATTAATTATTCAGCAAGTCACTGGATTCATGAGAAAGTCTCTTCCGGTAAGATATTTAGGTTGCCCCTTGTTCTATGGTCGTAGTAAAGTGAATTATTTTTCTGAGATGATTCAAGCTGTTGCTAATAGAATCTTGAAGTGGTGTAATACATTTTTATCTTCTGGTGGGAAACTTCTATTAATTAAACATGTTTTATCTACCATTCCTTTGCATATTCTTGCTGTTTCTTCTCCTCCGAAAAGTATTTTTGTGCAAGTGGAAAAGTTGCTTGCTAGATTCTTGTGGAATTCTTCTGGGGATAAAGGTAGGCATCACTGGATAAAATAGCAGAATCTTTGTCTCCTTGAAGATGAAGGTGGGGTTGGGATTCAGGCTCTAAAGGATGTTCATCATGCCATGTCTATGAAACTCTGGTGGAGATTTCGTAAACATGAATCTTTATGGGCTAAATTTATGCATGCCAAATATTGTGCAACGTTCCATCCTTCACAGGTACAGGTCACTATGGGAGATTCAATAACATGGAAGAGGATGCTTACTGTTAGAGATATTATGAAACCTAATATTCGGTGGCAGCTAAGGAGCGGTGGGGTTGACTTTTGGCATGATAATTGGTTGGGTTCAGGTGCTCTTTCCGTATATAGTCTGCACCAAAATCCAGGTTTGGTTCGTGATTTTATCGAGAATGGATCCTGGAATGTATCTCAACTTTGGCAAATCCTTCCTACTTCTGTAGTACAACAAGTTGTCACACTTGACCCCCCCCTTTGATGAGGTGAGAGATGACATTATTTGGGATGTATCGTCTTCGGGTAATTTTTCACTCTCCTTGGCGTATGCTTGCATCCGCCATGCTAAGTCTCCTAGTTTTGTTTCCAGACTTTGCTGGGGGTCTTTCATCCCTCTTAAGATTTCATCTTTTCTCTTACGATTGCTTTCTAGAAAAATTGCAACTAGTGATGTTCTTCAGAAGTTTGGCATTCAGGGACCTTCTTGGTGTTTTTGTTGTACTAACCCATCTGTGGAGTCAGTTGAACATATCTTCAGTTTGGGTGTCATTCTATCCGCCATATGGAATTACTTTGGCATGCCTGTTGGATTTGTTCCTTCTCAGCTGATGATTCGTATGAGATTAGTCAAATGGTGGACTCTTGCGTGTCAAAATGGGATGGTAAGCTTTTTATGTCATATCACTCCTATTCTCATTTTATGGCAGTTGTGGAAAGCCAGGAATGATTGGTTTTTCATGGGGAATATCTCTTCTTGGGAGGAAATTGCTAAAAAAATATTTATTGACATTAAATTAGCCTTTGAGTTGAGGTTTAAATGTCATATTCCGTACTATTCTTGGTCAGAGTTATTTTGGAATATTTCTCACCAAAAGCAAATTGTCAAAGTTATCTCGGTGAAATGGCTTCCTCCTATGGGTTTTTTCAAGTTGAATACCGATGGGTGCTCCAAAGGTAATCTTGGCATTTGTGGTGGTGGAGGAGTATTGCGAAATTCTCAAGGAGAGGTGATACTAGCTTATGCTTCTTCCTTTGAGGTGGGTACGAGTTTAGATGCTGAATTTCAGGCACTATTATTGGGAATTCAAATATGTCATTCCAAGGGCTTTAATGAGATTATTTTGAAGTCGGATTCCTTAATCTTAGTCAACATTTTGAAAGGAGTGGGATCTTGCCCATGGAAAGTAAGGAAGTATGTTGGGACACTTGGTAAACTAAAGTCAACTTGGAAAGAGATTCTTCATTGTCATAGACAAGCTAATGTTCCTGCTGATTTACTAGCAAATAAAGGGACCTCTCTCTCTCAAGTGAGGATTTATGAGTCAATACGACAACTCCCACGTTCAGTTAGATGCGCCATTCGCATGGACCAGCTGGGTTTTCCTTATTTTAGATATAAGAGAACTTCATTGTAAATGGAGTAGTACTCCTACGTTATCGTTTTTGTTACATTTTCTATTGTAATCTTCAGAAATATTCTTGTGATTTTCCTTATTTAATAAAATCTGGGTGTGGCGTCCCTCCCCGTGTATGGGGTTAGCCAATTTAAAAAAAAAAAAAAAGAAGGTGCAATCCAAATAGGTCACTGATTTCATATGACAGAAGGCCTGAATAGCACAACCAAAAGTCCAAAATACATAGTTAAAAATGAAGTTATACAGTGTGCTATCAAGAGGTGGCTCCACACAACAACCATTCCCTGATTGCTGCATTGTAACTCTTCTATGTATGTGGGAAGAAAAAGTATAGACGACGACCAGTCTCTGTAAAGAATATCAATGGCCCTGTGACAAGCTTATTGTCTTTTTTGTAGGACACACCGCAACTAAACTACTGCTTAATTGATGCTTGTATCTCCTTTACTTTGTACAGTGGACTATTGCCGACATGAGAAAAAAGTGCTCGACAATTAAATCGACTATCAATTATCGATGATCATTCCTGTTGCACACCCGGGCACATGTATATTGATCTGCAAGAGTGACTATCATCCACATGTTATAAGAACTACAAAATGTTGCTCTTAACATTCAATTGCATGGAGGTGTCGAGCTACGGACCCTGGACCCGACATACCATGTCATTGGAGTGCTTTCTCGGACTTTCTACTCCCTATTTTCTTTTATGGGCCACAGTTTCATTGCCTTCTATACTTGTTCTTTGCTATCAAATAGCATTTCCAACCGAAGCTCCATCATCTGCTTATTCCACATATTAAGCTTCTCAGTTATACCTCTACTTAAAGGGTCAAATTGTAAAATGACATCTACACCGGCATCATACTATAGTGTTCCTACATGGTAGCCAGTCCATGCTAAACGAGGACCAACGTCTTGGATGTTCCAGTCATCCTTCTGTCCAGAGGTTTCTTATCGTTGGGCATTATCCTCAAACTTATCATCTTCCGATTCTGGCTCGGAGTTCATGTCAAGATCTTCAAATTTAATATCTATTTCTACAATAGGAATGTGATGTGTACCTTCATCATCATGCCGGCCAAGAAACTCTTCCACAGAAGGCATATGAATCCCTGCTCCGCTGCTACTAGGTCGACTATCAACACAGCGGTTGTTGCCTCTTCACTGTACTTTCCTAGACGGCTGGGCATCTCTGTATTCTAATTGAGTAGACTGACCTCCGTACATATTAGATGTCCACTCTTCTTCTATCGTCAACGTGCCACATAGACTAGTGCCTCGATCGAGGTGTGAGCCTACAAATTCATTGGCTTGAGTATCCTGCTCTTCTACTCTTTGGATCTCCTTGACCTCAACATAGATCTCAGTAGCTTCCCGAGTGTTTGCTTTCAAATAATACATCACATCCATTCCGTTATCGTCTTCTAAACACGTTGGACCAAATGCACCATGTTGTTATTGCAAGCATCTCCTAAGTATCAGAGCAATCTTGAATCTATCCCAGTGTAGATTCATGGCGTTGTATATACTATCCACCAACTCCTCATAACATACTCGTTCCCTAAGGAACAAAAGTTTTTTTGACATAGCTGGATCATACAATATTGGACCTCTGGCATACACAATTTTTCCTCCCCCAGTATAGATTAATTGCTAAGATATGCTCGTTCAACATGTTTCACCTAATCAAATCAATGTGCAACCAATTAAGTATTATATATGTCGCGAAAAAGTAATTAATCCTAAACAACATATCCAGTTCACAAATGTAATTATACAAAAGTTTGGGGGTCAAATTATGAATATTAAACTTTTTTGGGAGTCGAAATGTAATTACACAAAAGTTTCGGGGCTAAATTATAAATAAGAAATATTTGGGGGTCAAACTGTAATTTGCAAAAGTTTAAGGGTCAAATTATAAATATTACACTTTTTGTGGTCTGAAATGTAATTACACAAAACTTTTGGGACTAAATTATAAATAATAGATTTTTAGGGGTCAAACTATAAGTATACAAAACTTTTGGGGTCAAATTATAAATATTAATTTTTTGGTCAATTATACAAAAGTTTGGGGGTTAAAGTATAAATATTAAACTTTTTCGGGGGTCAAACTGTAATTATACAAAAGTTTTGGGGTCAAATTATAAATATTAATTTTTGGTCAAATTTTAATTATACAAAAGTCTAGGGGTCAAAGTATAAATATTAAACTTTTTTGGGCCGAAATGTAAATACACAAAATTTTTGGAACTATTATAAATAATAATTTTTATAGGTCAAATTGTAATATGCAAAAGTTTGGGGGTCATATTATAAATATTAAATTTTTTGGGGCTGAAATGTAATCTTGCAAAAGGTTCGGGGCTAAATTATAAATAATGAACTTTTGGGGGTCAAATTGTAATTATACAAAACTTTTGGGGTCAAATTATAAATATTAAATTTTTTCAAATTGTAATTACACAAAAATCTAGGGGTCAAAGTGAAATATTAAACTTTTGGGGGTTGAAATGTAATTACACAAAAGTTTCGAGGCTAAATTATAAATAATAAATTTTTTGGGGATCAAATTGTAATTATACGAAAATTTCAGGGTCAAATTAGATATATTAAATTTTTGTGGCCAAATTTTATTACACAATAGTTTGGGGCTAATTATAAATAATAAATTTTTGGGGTTCAAATTGTAATTATGCAAAAGTGTGGGTGTCATATTATTAGATTTTTTGGAGGCCAAAATATAACTACACAAAAGTTTCTGGGCTAAATAATAAATAACAATTTTTGGGTCAAATGTAATTATGCAAAAATTTGTGGGTCATATTATAAATATTAAATTTTTGGGGGGCCAAAATATAATCAAGCAAAAGTTTCTGCCCTAAATTATAAATAATAAATTTTCGGTTCAAATTATAATTACACAAAAGTTTTGGGATCAAATTATAAATATTACATTTTTTGGGGGCCAAAATGTAATTACAAAAAAGTTTTGTGGGTAAGATAAAAATAATAAATTTTTGGGGGTCAAATTGTAATTATACAAAAATTTTGAGGCTAAATTATAAATAATACATTTTTGGGTGTCAAATTGAAATTATACAAAAGTTTGGGAGTCAAATTATAAATATTAAATTTTCGGGAGTCGAAATGTAATTATACAAAAGTTTCGTGGCTAAACTATAAATAAAAAAATTTTGGGTCAATTGTAATCAAACAAAAATTTGGGGGTCAAATTAAAAACATTAAATTTTTGGGGCAAAAATGTAATTACACAAAAGTTTGGGGCAAAATTATGAGTAATAAATTTTTGGATCAAATTGTAATTATACAAAAGTTTTGGGTTCAAATTATAAATACTAATTTTTTGTGGGCCAAAATGTAATTGCACAAAAGTTTCAATGCTAAATTTTAAATAATAAAATTTTGGGGGTCAAATTATATTTATACCAAAGCTTCGCGATCATATTTCTAATTTTTTTTCCGAAATGTAATTACACAAAATTTCGAGGTCATATTATAAATATTAATTCTTTTCAGGCCCGAAATGTAATTGCACAAAAGTTTCATGGCTAAATTATAAATATGCAAAATTTAGGGGCCAAAGTATAAATTAACTAAACTTCACCAAATCGTTATTCTTCAAAATTTAAGGGTCAACATGTAATTATACAAAAGTTTTGGGGCTACATTACAATTATGCACTAGTTGAGGGTCCAACATGTAAATATGCAACATTTGGGGGCCAAATTTTAATTATCCACACCTATAGGTGTCAACATGTCAATATTGCGTGCCTTAGGGGCACAAATGTAAATATTCAACCTTACAGGACCTAATTGTAATTACGGCCAAAATTATAAAATCATGAACTATCCCACTATCAACACTTTCACTCACAAAAAATTATTCACAATACTTTCAAAATTATGAATTTCTATAAACATACAACACTTAATTTACAACATCAAATTTAATTTAATTAATACACAATAT